>PISX010015542.1:0-41581 GCA_004024625.1 Mellivora capensis
TCTAAAAATTCTAAAAAATTTCTATTTTTAAATGCTCCACTAGGTTCTTCTGTTAAATAGGCAGGTTTAGAAATATGGTTCAAAATTAGTAAATCCTGTGTTACTTTTCAATGTTTTTATAAAGGTATATCTAACATGTTCTTTATGTTAAACTTCTTTTCAATGCAAAAAATTGATGATGATAAATTTATTTCTAAAGACCATGGCAGTAAATTCCATGCCTTTATAGCAATTTTAAACATTTGTTCTGGGCAGAATAATTTATAGATGCCTTTAACAATAAGGAAGAAGCCTTTACCAAGTGAAATATTGACTTTAAAGAACTAATAATATAATAATAATATAAATATAATTTTCAGAGACTAACACAGATGTTCATAATTTTTGATGGGAAAATATCACTGATATTAATACTATAAGACCCCTAAGAATCAGCACTATTAATCAAATACTAAATATTAGAGAAATATTTAAAATATGCAAAAAGGAATTTTTTCCCTTCCCATCTACTCTACTTATAAAATATTTTAATACAAATTTGTTTCTATATTCTTTGACTTATAATTTGCTTCAGAAATTAATTTTCCATTCTCCTGGACTATGCCACTTGCCTGTATATCCAGACAAATACATTTCTCTTTTTTACCCATGAAATCTGACACAATTTTCCTGATAAACTTTCAATTCTTATTTTGCTAAAAAAAAAAAATTCAGTATACACAATTCTGAAAGGCTCAACATGCACTAAATCCTTGTACCATCTCTATTTCTATAAGAAATCTCTCCTCATATTAACCCTTACATATCCTATCCCGTATACCTGTCTGTAACAAGCCTCCAATTCTTAATTATGTTCTTGTGACTTAAATGTTGTTCTTATTTCTATAGTATTTGCCCTTTTTGATTCAACAGTTACAGTGTGCCCACTATAGCCAGATATTAGGAATACAAAGACAAAAAGGAGAGTCTCTGCCATAGAGTTTACCATTTAGTGACAAACACCATAATATAAAATACAAACTGCTATAAATGGAATACAGATACAGTGTAGAATTACAGAAAAATGATGATGATTGCTATGTCATGTGAGATCTGCCCATAAAGATTTTACTTCAATACCGTGAATCAACACATTAGACCTTATTTATTTTCAAGTATTCTTGGAGACTTTGTAATTTGGACCTTTCACTTTTGCTAAAAATGAGTCAGCCCTCTGTAGAATTTTGTGGCTATGACCAAAATGACTAGGTCATCAGGCATAGCAGTAGAGAGAGGGAAAACTGTAAACTGGGGTGTCTTTCACAAACTCCCATCCTGACAACTCAGCTAACTTGCAGAAGAAAATGGTATCCTTAGAAAGGTCCTATTTAATCAACTTATTCCCAGGCAGCTAGTTAAAGCCCTTGGCAAATGGTACTATATTGGGAACCAAATATTAGTCCCTATTATTAAAAAGCTGGGAAATTGTTTAGACACCTGGGTGGCTCAGTCTGTTCAGTGTCTGCCTTTGTCTCAGATATGATCCCAGGGTCCTGGGATCAAGGGAGCCCTAAATTGGGCTCCTGCTCAGCAGGGAGTCTGCTTCTGCCTCTCCTCCTACCCCAGCTCTCTCTCTCTCTTTCTCTCTCTCTCAAATAAATGGATATTAAGGAGGACATGGATTGTATGGAGCACTGGATATTTTACACGAACAATGAATCATGGAACACTACATCAAAAACTAATGATGGACTGTATGGTGACCAACATAACATAATAAAAAAAAAGTAAAAAAAAGTTGGAAAATTGTAAGTCAGACTATATTTGTTGAATCTATGCTGTTGGTTTTAGGCATAACATTCATCCCTGCTGCCATGTTCACTTTATGTGAGAGATGGTCTATAAGGACAAGGGTGGTTGGGGAAAGAGGCTGAAAGTCATACAACATATCATCTTGTTCATGTGATAATAAACATCTTATTCTGCTAAAACTACTCCTTGGTGAGCATTCACAGATGGATCAAAAAAAATCTTGATATTCTATGCTCATTCAGAGACATCTACCCAGATATCGCTTCTGTTTCTTCTTTGTCACTATTTTTCCAATGTGTTCCTTCCAATCTCTGATTTTAATCACAACCTATGAATAAGTGTGAATCCTGCCTCTGACCATCTCTCATTTTAGGGAAAAAAAAAAAAAGAAATCAACAGAACAGGTATACTACTCCCAAGTTCTGCCTACTGGGAGGCCTTTTCTTTCCCATTTTATTTGGGGGCATCATGAAGTGAAATGACAGAGCTGCTGTTGTTTCCTTTGGGGTGCTTCTAGTCAATCCCAGAGAGCCACTTGTAAGTGAGTCCTGATTTTTTCCTTTGTCATTTACTAGTCATAGGAAACTCCTAATGGGGTTCTAAGGATACTGATTGAGAGAGAGGGGCAATGGAGCTGGATTATGGGCTATAGATGTCTGAGCCATATGCTCACGTGTCTTAATCTATGCCTTCAGGTTTCACTCAAGTCTGATCTCATGTGCCTTGCTTTCATTTGATGATAGACTTCTGCGCATGCCCAACAATCCAATTGGTGAAGGGTAGCTCAGGTTGTATGATAGCTAGGTGGCTCATGGAAAGTGTTCATTCTCTGCTACAGACCAGTGGCAAGCCGGAATCTACTTCTTAAAACAAGATAATATTCTGAAGAGAACGGCATTGCTTTGCTCTAAAATCTTAAAAGTCTACTTTGTGATTCACCAAGAAGAGTTTTTCCATCAGGACCATACATGATGATCTGCTACCATCATTTCGAGCATAATTGGATTTGTAGTATCCTGTGGCCCAAGTGGTAGAGCAGCTTATGCAATAATCTAAACTTATTGCTGAATTTTCTCTTTTCTGAGTCCTGATAAAAAAATTATAAAAACCCTAATAAAGAACAGACTTTAAGTTTCCCTGGCAAATGGGTTGGAGTAATAAATCTGAATAAGGAATATGTTGCATCCAAAATCCAGAGACATTCTCTTCCTTCTTTAATTATAGGAAGGACTTGATACAGCAAATTTCCTTTCACCTCCAAAGGGATATTAGAACATGTCCAGGACATTAAAACCCTAGAAATTTCATTTACATTGTAAGGCCCTGAATTTTTGTGGAATTCTTTATCACCTTCAGTTCGCATGTGTCTTATCAAGGTGTTTAGAATAGTTCCTTCTTTTTTTTACCAGGTCCAGTCACTACGGTGTCATCAATGTAATGGAACAGTATGTTGTCTTATACAATTAAAAAAACAAAAACAAAAACAGCTGAAGTGCCTTTAGACTAGATGATATCCTTAGGACAGGTGCTAGATTTAGTCTGAGGTACTTCAGCAACGTATATTGCTGACCCTCTGCTAAAAGTCAACTTCTAATGTTTTCACCAATAAAATATCTGCTAAATACCACGTGTCAGGGGATTGTGGAAACTCCAGCAATTAAAACACATGATAACAGCTCTAACTGGAATAATTACCTACTTAGGTATTTTATAATCCACTGTTATTCTTTCACATCCATCTGCCTTTGGCATAAGCCAACTAGACAAACTGAATATGTATGTCGTAAGAAGTACTACTCCTTCACCTTTTAAGTCCTTGATGTGGTAGAAGTGTGGTCTTACATCTTGCTTATTATGTTGGTAGATAAAGGTAGTTCTATGGCCTTTACTTGTTTTTTTCTCTACTAGTCAAGGAACTAATCTGGTTTTCTGCCAGTCGTTGAATCCGTGCTCACAACCATGTATTTTATAGCTGGAACAAAATCATACCTTGAGTTTAGGTTCACACAGGCCTACTATGGTAACCAAACCATACATCCAGCTATCTCTATAGATGTCTACTATGGCTGCTGGACTACATTGCATTTTGGATTTCCAGGAATTGCTTGTCAGTTAGAACAAGGGCCTTGGAGCCTTACCGTCTAGATAAGCAACTTCTATGATACATAGTTGCTCTGATAAACATTGGCCACATTTCTTGGAGGAAGGTAAGAGGTAGATTTACCGAACAATTTTTTTGTCTGTGTGGCCATAACCTTTTTCAAGGGAATCCAATATCCCCTTTACTAAGAGACTCTGGGTCCAGAAAACTGTCTCAAGAGTAAAAATAGGTTGAGGGGCTTGGAATATCTTGTGGCAAATCAAATGCTATCTCTCTTCACCAGACCTAATGTTTTTCTGACTATACAAATCAATAAGATTCTATAAACTGACCATCTGCTTTAGTCCTAAAGATACCATGATCAGTTGACTAACAACGAGGACCTCTACAGATCAAACCATACTGATTACTCTACTGCCTATACTTTCCATTTCTGTAACCATACCCACTTCAATTCTAGTGATTAAGTGCTGTCACTCAGTTCCTGTTGTCCTGGGGTTTTATCACACCCACTGAATATAGGAATCCTGGGATCCCATTATCCCCATTGGATTTTGGGAATCCAGTTTGATGGCACCATTTGCCACTGTCATCCAGGGCCTACAGGTAATAGCTACCCCAGAATTTTTCTCGGCTCCTGGAGCTTCCTTGAGGAATACATTAAAGCTAAGGAAGTGTCCTTGGACAAACTGAGGTGCATAGATTAGAGCTGGTTGAGTGGGACAAATTCATGCTAACAACCTTTTCTTCCCAAAACTTTGGATACCTATTTTTCAGTATCACAAATATTTTAACGTCATCATTTCTTACCTTTTGGTAAAAGGTTTAATCAACCATTAAAGCAAACTGCTACAAATACTCTCAGCCCCTTGTTTAGCATATTGAATCCAAAATTTTTGCTTAGTACATGGGCTTATTTAACACATTTTAACAATCCAACATTATAATCCTTCCACCTTAATCCAAAAAATGTAGACTTTACACTTATAAAGACTCCCCAGATTTCTGTCAATAAAAATAATCCTTTTGGCATGCATGGCACCTCATCACACAGCTAAGAGGAGACTTGAAGGCTATACATGGTTTCCCAGTATTTACCCGTAGTTGCTGTGTTTTTTTGCTGAACCAAGGGCTACAGTGATGGAGGAAATGATGGAGATGGAGGAAATAAGCACGTTGAAGGACCCCTGGACCTTAATGGCCATAAGAAACTATATTATTTTTTAGCTGCTAGTCAAAATGACACAAATAGACAAAATGTGGTCTATAAACTGGATGTTAAGGGAGTTAAGTATTGAATAAGACCATTCAAAGATGCTCTGGGGCTACTATTTCAATGCCAGTCCTGCCAGCAAGGCATTTCTTAAAAATAAAATATGTTAGACTATATGAGTAATTGATATAATAAAGCTCCATCAAGACCTTTAGGTTTTTCATTAAATGTCAGGCTTTGATGAATCTCCAAGGGCTGGATCTCTTTCCTGTAAGTGTCTCATATCCTGAACAGGACTATATTCCTTTGAAACATGGGCACTTGAGGGTCATTCTTCAAAACTCTTTTCCACCTTTGACATTTTTATGGGCTGGCCCTTTAAAATAAAATATGAAAGGTTTTCACAATAACGATGCCCTAGTATGTAGTCACTGAAATAACAGTGTTGGTTAACCTGAGAGGGGAGAGGTGTCTTGGCAGACAGAGGGATGATTTCCTTCAGAGCTGAGATCATGACTTATTGGTCATCTAAAAGGCGATACCACATAGCAGGTCAAACGCATGGGCTCTGGGACCTGAACCTCTAGATTTAAATCTCAGCTCTACCTCTTACTTGTTACATGATGTGGGGAAGTAAATCTCTAGTGTTTAGTTTCGCCACCTGTAAAATAAAGGAATTGTAGTAGTAAATGTCTCCAAGGATTGTTATAGGCTTTCAATAAGTTAAGATATCTAAATAATTTAAGACATCCAATGTTTAGAGAAATGCAGGACTGTATCATTTTTAGTTCTTGATATCTTGTACTTCTTTGTCATGTCTTCTTTATTTACCATAATTTTGTATTGATCATCAAATAATAATAATAATATCAACAACAAATAATTCTATATTATTTAATGATTTACAAAGAGTACTACTAAAGTTATTTTCTTAACCTTCATATCTGTTTTGATAGGAGTAATTATCTTCTCTATTTTACAATTAAGAAACCTTAGGTTAGTGAGATAACTGAGAGATGTCATGGCTTGCTAAAAATCACAAAAATAATTAATGTAGACAGGATTTAAATTTATGTGACCTAATTTTACATTCCATCTTTTTGCAAATATAACTTAATTATGTGATTTGTGATGTTTACAAGGTTTATTTATGTAATTCCAACTCTCATGTACTTTCATTCCTTCATTCATTTATTCATTCAGAAAATAGCTCTGATGAGGCAGTATACTAGATATTGGGGACAGGGAGCAAAAAGAGGAAGAGATAAAATCTTTTGTTATCAAGGAGTGACAGCCTAAATAACAGACAAAAATTAAACAAATATTTATGGAAAATATGTTTAAAAATGAAGATATATGCAATTTACATTATAGGGAGCTCAACAAAATGCTAGCTCCATGAGAGCATGAAACTGATTAGTTTATTATGGCATCTGTAGTATATAGAAGAATGCTCGAAACCCTAGTGCTTAGTGACTATTTCTTAAATCAAATAAATCAGCGAATTATAAAATATAGCAAGTGAAGGAAAGAAGAAAAAGTACTGAGGAAGGAAAGGAAAAGTAACGAGGGAAGGAAAAAAAGGGAAGGAAAAGTACTGCGTGCTATTGGATGGCATAATGGAGGACTTAATTTAAATAGGGGAACTGGAGATTGCTTGAAAATGTGCCAGTTAAGCTGACTGAAAAGAGGACAATAACCAGTTGAAGGGTGAATGGAGCGATCCAGGTATGGGTAAATCACCTGCAAACCCCAAAGGTATCAATGAGTCACAACGAAAAAACCAAAAAAGGGTCCTTCTGGCTGGAACACTTTGAAGAAAGGAAATGGGTGCTAAAATGGAGTGGGGGAGAGAGGGAAAGACCAGAAACTAGAGGGTCTCAAAGGCCATAATACAAATATTACAGTTTTATCCTACAATAGGAAATCATTGAATGATTTGCACAGAACATAATCAATTTCTACCATCTGGTAATTATATAAAAAATAAATCAGAGGTTGGTATGATTGGAAATGGAAGATGTTTTAGTAGTCCAAGTAAATGGGGATGGCTGCTTGGATTAATTGGCAGTAGAAATAGAAAGAAGTTGGAAAATGATAATAACAATTGCAATAATTAAGATTAACTTAGCACTTACTATGTGCCCATCACTGTTCTAAGAGCTTTATATAAGTTGACTAATTTCATTTTTCAGCAATCTTATGGGAATTAAGGTATTAAAAATGAGTAAGATTCTTATTCTTACACAATTAATAGTAGACAATCTTAAGTTTGAACAAGGACCTTCTTATTTATGAGACTGTGAGTCACTGCAAACTATTTACATTGGATAGACTGGAGATAAGATCTGGGATAGACTGGAGATAAGATCTGGGAAGAGTTCATAATATATTAGATATGTATATATCTAATTATATATTAGATGTGTATATCTAGAAAAACCATGAGGTTTCAGTTTGACTAGTTGGACATACTTGTCTGAAGCCCAGTAAAAATTCCAGACTTACAATGTGATTTGAAGGGAATCATTTCCTTTTTTATTTTTTTAAAGACCATTTATTTATTTATTTATTTGAGTATTTATGTATTTATTTATTTTAGAGAGAGTGGGGAGGGGAAGACAGAGAGGGAAAGAAAAAATCTCAAGCAGACCCCCTGTTGAGCACAGAGCCTGATGTGGGACTTGATCTCACAACCTGATCATAACCTGAGCTGAAATCGAGTCATGTGCTAAATTACTGCTTAACCAAGTGCCACTTTCCTTTTTTAAAAGTTATATGTAGATATAGATATAAATATAAATATAGATATAATTATAGAGCTTGGGCAATAGATGAGTTTGCAACATGTGAGAGTGTGATGCAAAAAGAATTTGAACTGATATTTGAGCAACGTGTGGACCAGATAGAACAAAGATGTAAAGATGTAAAGAATGAAAAGATATGTAAAGAAGCTTAAAAACAGTTAGCTAAAGATGCATGAGAAAAACCAGGAAAGCATGGTATCATGACATGTATGAGTGTCATAAGGAGGAGGAAATGGCCCACTGGATCAAATGCTGATGAAAGATCATACAAGCTGACTAAGCAGAACATCTGCTGGATCTAGCAAAATAGAGGTATTGGTGTCATGGGGGCAGAAGGCAGACCGTAGAGTTTGGTGAGCGATGAATGTTGAAGAAGTAGGGAAGGATGGCTATTAATGGGAGAAAGTGATAACCATGGAAGACAGAGTGGGAAATGACATGGTTAATATGTATATATGCATATTTTAATGTTATACATGAGCATATTTGCATATGGGTGGGGAAATCAGATAGAATGGAAAATATGGAAGAAACAAGAAAAAGTAGAGATAACCAGTAGCAGAAAGCTGTATTAAGAAATTACAATACAGGGGTGCCTGGGTGGCTCAGTGGGTTAAAGCCTCTGCCTTCGGGTCAGGTCATGATCTCAGTGTCCTGGGATCAAGCCCCGCATCAGGCTGTCTGCTCAGCAGGGAGCCTGCTTCCCCCTCTCTCTCTGCTTGCCTCTCTTCCTACTTGTGATCTCTGTCTGTCAAATAAACAAATAAGATCTTTATAAAAAAATTACAATACAAAACCAAACAAAAAAATGGGATGGACTTAGGGTTAGAAGCTACAGATCCATTGCCATCTGCCACCAAGGATCAGCTTCTGAACTTCCTCTCTTGGCTGCATTTCAGAGGCCACATACAGGATTCAGGAGGTTGAACAGATTGACAAGAGGCTGTGACTTCAGTCTTGAAATCTCTTTATGCTGGCTCTCTCTTCTGTTTGATTCAAGCAATAACTTGATTATATAAATAAAGATGACTTGATTTGTTAATTTTGATCATATTGACCTATAAATAGAAGTAATTAATTCTCATGGTCCCATGGGAAGAAATAAATTAAGCAACAAAATCTAGATTTCATCTACTTAGAGATGAGCACTTGAGACTGATGGTGTTGAAGAAAGATCCCTTAAGGGCTCCAGAAATATGTAAAAGGATTAAAGCCATTAATGTGTTTATTCATTTGATTTTACATTGAATAATTATTTATTCTGCAGATACGCATTGTCTATTACTTGCTAGCCACTGATTTGGACAAAGGGGGTGATGAAAATAAATGAAATCTCTGCCTTCATTGTGCTGCACTCTAGGGAGAGAAAGGTAAAGATACACATATTGTAATATGAGGTCTGATAAGCACTATGGCTCTCTTCAGTATAAAATTTAAAAGCACAAAACTGAAGGTTTGGATCGCAATCTAGATACTTTCCCAAAATGGTAGTATATTCTATGTTACAAATATAAAGTTGTTGCTTTAAGTAAATAGGGGACTATATGCACATGTGATTTAGAACTGTTAAGTATAATTCCTGCTGATACAGAGTAAACAATCAGTAGGTTTTAACTATTATTAAAGGACAGACTATACAACAGACTAGTATGGAGTGAATAAGCAATAAGGGCTTTGGGGGAAAAGATGAGCCCTAAATTTAAACAGGAATAATGAAAACCAGGCAAATGAGGAGGAAAGTCCTCCTCAACCAAAGGAGGAGCATCTGACCAGACAAAACAAGTATGATACTGAGGAATAAATTTATTTTATGTCTTGACTGAAGTACATAAAATAAATGTACTTTGTGGCCATCTGAAGAAAAGTGCTTTGGGAGAACTAGAACAGGATGCTAGTGCCTTCTTGTTTTGGAGAAGCCAGGTATCACGATAACGTTGAGGGTGGGGTGAGAACAAGTGTCCCCCAACACTCTCCACTCCCCCTATTAGACTATAGCTACTAGAAATAACTACTTGATGACAAGCATTTTGCTTACGGCTGGAGTAATAAATTAGATTTGAAACCGACTTTCAGTGGGTTAACCACAATGACATTTTTCAAATTTTTGTATTAGCATATAATGTATTATTTGCCCAGGAGTATAGGTCTGTGAATCATCAGGCTTACACATTTCATAGCATTCCCCATAGCACATACCTTCCCAATGTCCATAACTCAGCCACCCTATTCCTACCCCGCCACCCCCCAGCAGCCCTTTTTGTTTCGTGAGATTAAAAGTCTTTTATGGTCTGTCTCCCTCCCCATCCCATCTTGTTTCATTTTTTTCCTTCCCTACCCCCCATAACCCTCTGCCCTGCCTCTCAAATTCCTCATATCAAAGAGAACATATGATAATTGTCTTTCTCTGATTGACTTATTTCTCTCAGCATAATACCCTCTAGTTCCATCCCTGTCATAGCAAATGGCAAGATTTCATTTCTTTTGATGGCTGTATAGTATTCCATTGTGTGTGTATGTATATACATACACACACATACACACACACCACATCTTCTTTACCCATTCACAACAATTTTTTAGTAATTTCTAACATATATGTACTGTTTAAAGTGATCCCATATATTAATCCATTTAATCCTTAAAACAAGTCTATCAGCTAAATATAATTCTTTTTTTAAAAAGATTTTTATTAAAAAAAAGATTTTTATTTATTTATTTGACAGAGAGAGAGAGAGAGATCACAAGCAGGCAGGGAGGCAGGCAGAGAGAGAGGAGGAAGCAGGCTCCCCACTGAGCAGAGAGCCTGATGTGGGGCTCGATTCCAGGACCCAGAGATCATGACCTGAGCTGAAAGCAGAGGCTTAACCCACTGAGCCACCTAGGTGCCCCATCAGCTAAATAGAATTATTTCCTTTTTATAACTGAGGCACAAAGTTGTAAGTCTTGTTCACCATTTTATCCTTAAGGTCAGGCATAATGTCTGACATCAGAATTTTTCAATACATATTTTTAACAAATAAATTAATAATGGCCAGATGAATCATGTCAAAACCTGAATTTTTGGGGGCCAGGGTTGCACATACATAATCAGGTCACTGTCTCACTGGTTATATTATGAGATGATTATAGGACAATGATTCTCAAACTTTCTGATGCCTGATTACTTCCAGAGGTTCTTCCTGAAAATCTTAATTCATTAAGTCTGAACAGAAGCCCATGAATCTGCAATTTTAATAGGGAATCTCAAACACTTTCTTCTAAGATAATACCTGAACAAATTCTGGAAAACAGAAATTTCCTGTGCACCATGAATCGATAGTCATTGTAGCTAGATACAAAACGAGTGTTGGTGGTTGTAGCTCAGACTATCAAAGGAAGGAGGAGGGGAATTGTGACTTCAAAGACAGTGTAAAGGAATCATCAACTACAGTGGAATCTGGTTACCTATCTCCTTCATACATATTTCAGGGCTTCTCAACTTCATTTTATCTACAATTTGAACTTTATAATTCTTTGTTGTAGGACAGCTTTCTTTTGAATTTTAGACTGTGTAGCAGCAACTCTGGACTCTACTCCTGGATGCCAGTAGCTTACAACAGCCCCCCCCCCCCAATTTATGACAATGGAAAATATCTCCAGATATTGATAAATAGCTCATGGGGTCAAATGACTGAAGTTGGAAATGACTGCCACAATGGAAGACAGAGAGCTTTCTGCAGTTCCTCACCTATAGCAATTTCTGGCCTCGGAATCTGGAATTGTGCATGACACCTGATCTGTTATCTCTTGAGTATTATCCTGTTAGACACTATGCTTTGTTTGATAAGTATAGTATACTTACTTGGCTTTTTCTAGGACTCACAGTATATGTCACCCCTCCAATATGGTTTACTAAATCAAATGAACCAGAATATCCGGGTCAAGACATGACTGATATTCAAAATAATTATTCCTTCTTCAGGTTTGGGAGGGCTCAGATCCCTTTTACTCAGTTTATGGGGAATTATAATTAACAATGGCAGGAGAATTGGATCAGTTTTCCAGATGATATATATTTTAGAAAGGAAAAAAATCAAAGAGATAGAAATAGACAAAATTGCTTGAAAGAAAGGAGTGAGATAAATTTGAAAATATTTCAGCATAAAGCTGTCAAAAATCTAGAGTTTGGAAAATACAGGAAATTTCCCAGTCTGGAAATTACTCCAGGCCTTTATCTTCTGTAAGAGTAAATAGGCAACAAGTAATCATGCAAGGGTATATCCTTCGTCCTTCCTCCATTAATTTCACTTAACTGTTCTCAGCTTCTTTCAGTTATATATGAGAACAATAAGAGTGAAACCTTGTTAAGAATTTTTGATGGAGGGGCATCTGGGTGGCTCAGTGGGTTAAGCCGCTGCCTTCGGCTCAGGTCATGATCCCAGGGTCCTGGGATCGAGTCCCGCATCGGGCTCTCTGCTCAGCAGGGAGCCTGCTTCCCTCTCTCTCTCTCTGCCTGCCTCTCTGTCTACTGTGATCTCTCTCTGTCAAATAAATAAATTAAAAAAAAAGAATTTTTGATGGAAGAACTATTAACTACTATTGTAAAACACTATGCAGTATCATATCCCCATTAAAATATGCAAAAATCTTACTTAATCTTAGCATAATGCAAAGAGTAACAAGGCAAGTGTTTGCTATTCACTACATACCTCTAGTGAATTAATTTCTAGTTCCCTGGATAATCAGATCAGTGAATTAGTGTGGGCATCCAATGAAACAGTTAAATAGCTATACAAAGCACATTCTTAATTAAAGCCGAAAAAGAAAATCTACTCAGATTTATATTGACTTCAACTTTTAACTAAATTTATTCACCTCAGAATCTATTATAATGAAACTTTATTGCTAAATAAATTATTTGGTATGAGTTACCTTGACTAACATGCTTTGTTGAAGAGAATAATGCTGCCTAATTAATGTTTAGGAGGAGAAGAAAAACAAGGAGGTCAATACTATTTTCAGAGGCTAAAAAGATGGAGAATCAGTCAGAGAGGAGAGAAAAGCCCAGCACTGCACCATTATTCTGGGCCAGGAAATATCTGTAACCTTGTTACTCCCATCCAGTTCCTTTAAGTGATTTCAGAAGATAAGGTAGCAACAGTTACCCTATACTTATGCACAAACACTGTTTCTTCTGCCCTGAATTATTTGCCTGGAGACAAATACTCTCTTTTTATCTGCCTGTTCACCCTGAAATTGGTCAATTGCAGGTGGTTGTGGAGTAACTAATGAGACAACCAAAGACCCCAACTCCAGGTGGCTTCAGTGGGAAGCAGGGATTGAGGAAGGCGTAAAGGCAGAAGATGGCTGGGCAGAGACAGCCTGTTTCTACAACCAGCACCACCACTGTCTTGCCTCTACAGTTGTTCAAGCTGCCAGAGGCTTCTGGTTGCCATGGCAACTGTTGGGCTCTGCTGCAAACTCAAAGCAGAGCCTCTGAAGTTAGGTACCAAACACGGGAGCTCAACAAACGGGAAGGCAACTGGGGAGGGAGCAGAGAGGAAGGATTACCCATGTAATAGGTCTCAGCTCCTGTGGCTAAGAGGACCATTTTAAAATATAATTTTTCTTTATGTTTCTGTAAAATGAGATAGTTCTTGCCAGGCATTATTCCAGAGCATGATTTAGTGCCCGGAGAGAGGAGACTGCCAATCTTTTCACTCATAAAGGCAGCGGAAGGGGGCTGGGGGTGGAAACGTGATTACCAGGAATGCACCGAGCCCGCTCATTCATTCATTCAATTAGGTATTCAGCATCTCCCGAGAGCTCATTTGTGCCGGGCACTGTGCCAGGTGCTGGGACTGCAGAGCGAAATGAGACAACGCCCAACACTCAAAATTAACAACGATAATTAACAAAAATTAGCAGAACCTTCGTGAGCCTGGGGAAAACAGATTAGGTACTGTGTAAGCTTGCCACGGGTCTCTCTGGGAAGGCAGACTCAGAATTCAAACGCGCGAAAGAGGCAGTGGCCCCCGAAATAGTGTCAGGCAGGAGGGAAGGCCAGGGGGAAGAAGGAAGCTTCTTTCCCCAGGGAGGGAATCTGTCAAGGCCACTCAAACGTTTCTCTGAGGCTGAGAGAGAGAGAGAGAGAGAAGAGGTTTGTTTTTCTTTTGGGAAAAACGGAGCCCTTTTCCCCACTGGGCTCGATTTCTAGTAGGAGAAGCCCCGCCTCTTTGGGCCGTAGATTGGTCCAACTCTTTTTCAGATAATTTATGCCAGCATCCTCTGTGTCTGATTGGCTCCCCGGCTCAATTCCGCTGGGAGTCGCATCCTACCTGGCTGGGAGGTGTACAGCCGTGCCACACTCATCCCCGCCGTACTCTCCTGACTGGTGCTGAGGTGGGAGAAAAAGTCCGGGCTTGGAGAACTGAGCGGAAAAAGCGATCCTGATGGGTTCTTGGAAAGCTATTCTCTTCTCTCCTTTTCTTCTGTGGAGTCAAAGTAGAGTGGTGAGGCTCATGTTCTTGTTACTGACCCTGCATCTGGGAAACTGGTGAGTAAATTCAAGGACTTAAAACTATTCTTTGGGATCAACCCCCTTCCCCCTCATTTCTTTTTCTTTTGGAAACCGTTCTAAGTTAAGTAATTTGCATTTCTCTGGGCACAAGCGCAATATTTTACCTTCCTTTTATTTTCTGGTTAGATACACTTATTTTTATATAGGATGAGATGAGCCTATGTGTGAAAGCGTGGAAGGCAGTTCAGTTTTGGATTTGTTTTGTTTTGTTTTGTTTTGGCTTGTTTGACTTGGCACAGTGGAAACTAGTAAAGGTTCAGTTCCTAGGAGGGGGAGTAGAAATGATTTTGGTACTAAATTTAGTCAATGAATGTCATTGATGAACTTTCTGGATAATTCGGCATTTTAAAGAGAAAGTTATTTTAGAGACTTGTTACACAACATGGTATGTATGATGCTTTTCTATAAGTAAATATTGCTTTTTCCCTTTATTATTATTGTTATTATTATTTTGCTATTCTTGAAAAACCCAAAGTTACATATGGAGAGAGATTATAAATATGGCTTAAAAATCAGGGTTAAGAGGGTGTTATGTTTAAGTTAGGGGTGACATGTATATTTTATTGAGCTATCTGAATAATTTTTGAATGTGTGTGTGTGAGTGTGTGTGAGTGTGAGTGAGTGTGTGTGTGTGTGTGTGTGTGTGTGTTTGACAGAGAAAGAGAGACAGAGAGACAAAGAGAGAGACATTAGCAACCCCAGTTTAACAGGAACAGGATCTGGGCTCCTTTGGCTGTAATATCTTCCAATAAAACTTTGAAATCATTCTGACAGAAAAATAAAATGCCCAGGTATTGCACCTGGATATAAGAGTAGTGGTTGAAAGGAGTTAAAATATATTAAGACACAGACTCTATTATGGTCTTGGACATACTATTCATATCATGTAACTGTGTTTTATATGAATGCACATTTAACATTATATTATTGTATTATGTGATACTGTTTAGAACTCAAGAGTAAAATGCAATCACTATGCAGGTGGAAACATGTCTTTATAACTACTTGCATCATTACTAAAACAAAATTATTATGATTAATTTTACTATATAGCTAGAGTGAATATTTTTGTCATTATCAGCAGATAGAACAACTATATCTTCTCTCCAAAAACAGAGAATGGATTAAAGTATGCTAAGCAATATTAGACTTGCCAAAAAATGTTTGACATATGATTTTTTAAGGTATTACAGTTTTAGTTTATTTACCTTTCTCCCTAGAAACTTAAATTCATTCTGCATGGACACAAACATACTACTGACTAATTTCTTGTATATAAGTCATATCATAATCACTTATTTCTTTGAATATATTGTAAAATTATAGAAGATATTGTGGCTAATCATGTATCAGTGTTTTCATGCATCTTCATAGTATTACCAATGAATCTGTATTCTCATAAGTAAAAACAGATTTACCCAGTGGATTTCTGAAATAACAACCTGTATGCTCCTTTGCTATTATAACTGCAAGTTTTCCTTGGAACCTAATAGACAAGCTGACTGCTGAAATATCGAAAACAAAGCATCTAAAGAAATAATAAAGGAATAGCATCTTTTGTTTTTGGGGATATTTACATTCCAATTTTCATAATTGGCTCCAGAATTCTCTTCAAGCTGTTCAGAGGTAGTTATGTAGTATAGCTGACACAGATGGGTTCTGGAAGTCTGAAGACATGATCTGTGTCAAGACTCCTCACCCTCTTTAAACACTTAATTCATCTAGGAAATGAAGGGCAATAGATCATTTATGATTCCTACAAGTTTTCATTATCGATATGTTTTAGATTTGAACTAAAACATAAAACAACTCAATGGTTGCTCTATTGGTTTTTCTTTGCAGTTTTAAAGAGTAAAATTCTAATTGGAATTCCATGTACTTTTTTTTTTTTTACCATATGGAAGAGTCAGTGAGAGAGAAGTGCTATGCAGTTAGAATAGATAAATAATTGATTTTATCATAATAGTGTAAGTAATTTGGATTATTCTGGCCAATCAATAAAAGAATATTCAAAAATAAATCTATATGTTTCTTTTATAATTAGCTGTCAGGGCCTCCATGATGAGAGTTTATATCTTCACTTTAAAGTAGTTACAGTGGTGGTGAAGTTCTTACCCTATTAATATTTAGCTGGAGATAATTGGTGTCAACATGTATAAACCAGTTACATTCATATTTTCATCTCCCTTTCTCCTTATTTGGAAGGGCCTTTCTTTTAAACTAATCATAAATGGTTCTGTACATAAGAATTTTGTTGTCTTATGTTGGGTTTTTAAAACAAATCTTCAAAGTCACCTATTTGGGAATTTACCAAACTGGAATTTGTTATTTCTTATATTTAATCAGAGACAATAGCTTGTTTCCTCATTAGTTTCCATCAAATGCATAAAGGAGAGACACTATTGATTTTTATATTGCTGAAGTATGAAAGCCTATCCTATTGTTGTAACTGAAAGCTGTACTCATGGTTCCTGTGTTTCATTCTCCGTGAGGCTCCATGGCATCTTGAGAAGTTGGTTAAAATTTCTTAGCTAGATTTGACTTATTTATAATGTTGGAAAAATCTAATTCTAATCAGATTTTTAAGAAGAGTTGAAAAAGTGCTTGGAGGCTTTAGTTGTTCTAAGAAGTAATTTATGATAAGCTTTGACTAAGAAGTTATATTTGAGAGAGCCCAGGGAAAATAACTTGTTTTGTTTTTTCCAAACAATTTCATGAGTCAATAATCGTACAATTTAACAGTCAGTTGCCCAAATGAAAATGTTCAAATACACTTCCTTTATAAAATGTATTATTTTCAAGTAATTTCAGTAATGTATTTTGTGGAGGTGGTAGTGAATGATTTTTCTTTAGGCATTTAGAGTTTTGACTTAATTTTCTAATAAAACACTGATGCAAACTCGAGGACAAAATTACTGAGTAATGATGTTCCATGACAATAAAATATTCAAAGAACCAAGAGACAAAATTCTTTTGGAACTAAAATGCAAATACTATAATAGAAAAATCCCCTGTGTATAGAGCCTTTTAGCTATATCCCTCTTCTATTTTGTTTCATTATATACTATTAGACATACCTCTGCCTAAGCAACAAAAGCAAATGTTAGACTTTTCATTCAATCATGAAATAGGCTAATCTTATATTTTATAGTTATATAAAGGTGATTAGAATTTGTCTAAGAAAATATTAATGAAGGCAGGGTCCCAAAGGAGAGGAGACAAGGCAAGGTAGAAAAGTGGGGGGGGGGGGAAGGCTCTTGAGATATTATCAAAATATGATAAATGACTATCACAAGAGAAAGAGGAAAGGTGGGCATAAATTAAATGTATGGGCCTCAGGGGGATAATTCACATATACACAAGTTACCAATTGAGAAACCTGGACTTGGCCATTAGAATATAAATTCTGGTTTTAGCTCCACCATTTCCCACTAGGGTGATTTCAGGAAAATCTTTGAGGCAGAGAATTCTCATTTGTGAAAATGGAAATGACATTCTCCTTTCCAGCTTGTTTCAAGACCAAGAGAGAAAATTTGTGCCAAGTACATAGCACTTAAAATTTTAACTGAAAAGATATAACAACAGATATTCTGAGAATTACAGTGATTCTAGTATTATTTATACTGGTTAGAGTTGTCTCAATTACAGTAAAGTCCTTGAATCCTTACGCATTATTTGATATGTTTTGGATTCCAGAGAGATCTTTCATTCTTTTACTCAACAAATATTTCTTGAATGCCTGTTACGTGCCATACACAGTGCAACACCCTGGGTTTATAGTGGCAAATAGACTAGACATGAGTACTACCTATATGTAGTTTATACTCACTGCCAAAGCCTATATTTATGGTATTAATCAAACCAAAACATCTTGTAGTCACAATAAGGAAACATACACTCAGAACTCCAAGGATGAACAGAACAGTCTGCTGTTAGGACAGATCTCAATCAAGGAAAGAAAATTAGAGAGCCATGAGATTTCTCATCACAATACCAGAAGACTATGGGGGGAATGTTTCCAAAATTATAAAGATAAATGTTCAACCTAGAATGTCATACTTAGCCAAGTAACCAGTCAAGTAAGAAGGGATAATACTGCTTAGATACTGTTCTTCTCCCCATTTTGCAGATGGGAAGGCTGGGGCACAGCAGTTTTTAGGAACTCGCTGAACATCTTATTGCTGCTAAATGCTGAATCCAAGACTCAAGTCCATGTGTTTTATGCCCAGGGCCTGCATTCTTTCACATTTCTCAGATAACAAATGCAATATAAGTTACAGCAAATAACATGACTATGGATGAATGAGAAAAAAAGGAAAAGAGGGATGTTAGGAATAAGGAAAGGAAAGAACAGACAATGCCATTGGTAGAAGCATAGTAAGTATAAAAATTTACTCTGTACCTATCACATAATCTGGAATATTATGTGTAGTGCTAGATTCATTATTTTAGGAAAAACTTCAACAAAGTGAAACAGTTGATCTAGAAAGAATATCATAGGTTAAAGAGTTAAAAGGAATAATTTGGAATTCAGATAAGTTTTTTTTGAGGACTCAGATAGCAACTTATTTTTAAAGATGCTATATAAAATCATGGTTGAATTTATTACACATAGGTATAGCAAACAAACCATAAGCGAGTAGGGAAAGCTAT
Organism: Mellivora capensis; assembly: GCA_004024625.1. Taxonomy (NCBI): domain Eukaryota; kingdom Metazoa; phylum Chordata; class Mammalia; order Carnivora; family Mustelidae; genus Mellivora; species Mellivora capensis. The sequence goes on from PISX010015542.1 coordinate 19,125, forward strand.
GGGGAGGCAGATTTTCTTTCAACACCAAAGGCCTCTAACAAAATAATGGATGTCTTATCACTAGACTTCTTCAAGCAGAAGCTTGTTAGAGTTCTTGTACTCTGTGGGAGGCAGATGAAATTTATGTCTCTTTCTATTTTTAAATATCTCAGAATCTAATTCTATTTGTACTAAAATAGTTTAACCAACTGAAGCCTCATGTTTCAGGAAATAGTCTTAGCTATTAATTCACTCAGTAAACATTTATTGAGCATTAGCATTCGTTCAACAAATATTTACTCAGTGCCTACTGTGTGTTAAGCAGAGTTCTAACAACTGGAGATGCAGTAGTAAGAAAGACAGAATCCTTCCCTAATAGTGTTTGTATCCTGAATACGGGGCATATATGTAAGAATATATGCTAGATGCACAGGACAAAGAAGACAGAGTCCCTGTCCCCAGAGAACCTGAACTCTAGTGGTTTATGTTGGTGATAAAATGCTATATTTGCTATTCAGAATTCTAGCTGAGCTATAATGGGGACATCAAGGAAGCTGGCATCAGTTGCAATTCTGGGGAAAGACTGAATGCTGTCAGCTGTCATGGATCAGTATTAGTGAAGGAGAGACAGAGAGACTGGAGAGAGAGAGAACGTTACTAGTCTGTGGCCAGCAGTATAGTCTCACAGTTTAATAGGCCTTTTAAAATTGAAAACTGTATTCCTACATCTTCTGAGAGATCCTTTACTCTGGTCATCTAACCTGTGGCATTACGATAGCAAGATCCCGGGTGCCTGGATAGCTCAGTTGGTTGGCTGTCTGCTTTTGGCTCCAGTCATGATCTCGGTGTCCCAGAGATCCAGTCCTACATGGGGCTCCCTGCTCAGTGGGGAGTATGCTTCTCTCTCTACCCTTCCCCATGTTCTCTCTCTCATATGCTCATTGTCTCTGAAATAAATAAATAAAATCTTTAAAAAGTAAATAAAATAGCAACATCCTGTTGTAGCCTGTATCATTTAGTTTAATAGTGAAATTCCAAACTGTAGGAATCCATTTCCTCCCGGATAAAATGTTTTTTTGAGATTTAAAATTTCTCCTTATTTTTAGACAAATACATTGAGTAACACAGTAGTAGAGATTGTGCTAGGCATTAAGGACCGAGAAACACTCTAACTTGCAGCTACCTGGGCATTTCAGAAAGTCTATGATTAGAATATAGTTAATCTAATATAAGTAGTTTAATATTGGTATGATCAGGGTGTGATTTGGTTCTCCAGGTACCTTTAAGACTGCTAGAATCAGATTCTGGACAAGTTAATATTTGAGTAGATTTCTAGGACTGTTACTTGTGGTTGCACAGTTTGTGAATTGCTTAACCACAGGGACATTACTCAACTCTCACTCATCCTATATATGTATAATTATCAAAATAATCTTCTAACACATGAAGAAGAGTGTTTTGTGTAAAGATTGCTTTTTCCACAAAATAGCCATATTGACTAGAACAAAGTAACCATATTGGCTAGATTAAATTTAAGTGTTACTCAGACATGTATGTTCTATAAACTAATTTGTGGCTCTGTGCAGGTGGTTTTTGAGTGTATGTTTGTGTCTGTCATTTCCTTAGTAAGAGTTCTTTTTGAAAAACCTTCAAACTGTCACACCTGGAATGACTAGAAAGATAGTTTCACTGTTTTTGTTCTATGCATTTGGATTCTCTTCTTTTTAAGTGAATGGGTCTGAAGGTATCCTTATGTCAATGAAAATATTTTAATCTCTCATTTTGTGATCCCAAGACAGGAAAAAAAAAGTATATTTTTCTGCATTCAAAGGAACTAATTGCCATTTCCTTCTTCAATTTAATTTTAAGATCTTTTAATATGTGTTCTAATTTAATCAGCCTCCACTTTGCAAAGTTTTTAGCCCACTTATAGAATTTATCTGATGCATAAGAGCATCGAAGGCTTAGAGAATATGAATGTCATGAAGAATTATATTGTTTCTAAGACTAATTTATGTTCTGTCAGGATCTATATATATAAATTGGAACAATAGAGAATTCAGTATTTATTTTAATATACTTTCAACCCAGTCGTCATTTTTAATAGACTTAATGAAAATTATGGTTTATTTTCTCTTCTCTAAAAAAATGTGTTTTGTTTTTTTTTTTTATTCTGGCAGGGCAAATTTCACCCAACAATTCCCTTTTTCATTAATTTCTGTAAACTCCCATATTGATTCTTGTACTTAGTTATAATGATTTTAACCTCTAACATCTGAACTATGGGATTCAAATTAAAACCTCATTAACTTTATAAGCTAATTTGGGGAAATATATTAACAATGTTGTTTTATAGCCAAAATATTTACTTTGCCTTTTTTTTCTGTTTTTTTATTCTTCATTTTTTTTGTTTTTTTTTTCACATAAAACTTATACCTACCTAATTACATTTCCTCTTAGTAATTGTATAAGCCATATTGTTATTGTGAAAGAATTTTTTTGTTTGTAGTTATGAGGGGTTGGTGCTGGTATCAGAAAGGTACTTTGTTTTTTTAATTAGTTTTATATTAGATTACCTATAATAATAAATTATCCTATTAAGGCCAACAGCTACAGTTTTTAGTTGTTTATTTCCTTGATTCACTGTAATTTTGGCTGCAAATAGCAAGATGAGATCTAATATTCTTTCCATTTATTCAATGAATATTTTTATTGGACACCTACTATGTGTTAGGCCTTGGGCTATGTACCAATGATACCACACTGAAACCTTAACCCTTGTCTTCAAGAGCTTAGAGAAGGTCATAAATAAATAAGGTAGTTAAAATACAATGTGATCATTTTCATGGGAGAGGTAAGCCCTGGACATTTTGGAAACACAAAAGTGGAACACATTTACTTAATATTCGGGGCTAGGCTCCCTGTTCCTTCCTCGAATTTCCTAAGTATTTATCTCTTTGTGTGTTAAGTGATGGATCTTGTATTCCACTGTGCTAAAAAAAAAAAATCATCCAATTGAGTGGACTATCATTTCACCTCTCTAAAACTGAAAGTTCAGATCTATAACCCTGTCATGCTTTTACTTCTTTTGTTTCCCTACTAACTTTTACAAATAATAAAAATGATTCAGAGCTACAACTGTAGAAAGAAGCTCTGTACAAAAGAATTTAGCAACTAGAAATTAAAGGAAAAAAGAACAAAAAATTCTCCTTTTTATTTTTTACTGTATTTTTCTCATCTTTTAACTTCAGATCTAAAATCAATAGTTCTAACTACTCTTTAAAAGCTAGCTCCTGTAGGCTTTGGCATTAGGATATCTTCTACTCAGAAACATTAAAAGGGGTATGTTTCTCTTCTGGAACCTGTCGCTTGACTTATGCTTATAGAAACATATCTGATATTTATAAATAAATGCTAATCTGTTATGAGCAATAGCTCATAAATGAGTCCCGGCTTTGGAGTCTCATCTCCAACATTTAAACAGATTAATGGAAGAGTTTTCCCCAGGTGTCAGAACCAGGACATTTGCAGTCACCTCTATATGAACTATATAAAGGATGGCTATACAATTTATCTTCCAAGTGAGGCCATTTTGTGAGTTAAAGAGGGGCTATTATTGTTCTAGGACAACAGGTGTAAACCAGAGCCATCCTGGGAAAACCCTGATGAATGTTAAGCTTTTTTTTTATGAAAGATAGTTTATATTACCTGATTGACTTGCTACAGACTTATATGATTTTTCTCTGGCTATAAAGATGAATTCTCTTCATAATTATATGGTATAACATACCTTGTTTTACTTAGCCTGTGTTTGCTATTACTAGTTAAAAACATTTGCTTGTTTTATTAAGAACAGTAATACGATTTTTAAAGTAATTTTTCACATACAATAACTTATATAAACAGATTGATTTGTGTCATGTCTTAAAAGAGCTTAGGCAAAAAAGACAAACCAACATTAGTGTAGGTGACTCAAAACTTTTCTTTAGTAAATAATCAGTGCTGTCAGTTAAAAAAGTGTGAGGAGCAGAAGCGTTGAAGAAGCAGATGCCAAGATGAGTTAGACGTGAAGAGATTTTTGAGAGAAATGCTGTGTAAGATAAATAGGAGGAAGTGGAAGTAAACGGAGATGGGCCACAGGTAATAACGGTCGGACACCTCTGTGGTGACTGGGGGAGGCGGCGGTTTGTGTCAGAGAGTCTCAGACTCCTGCGCACTTCTAGTAAAGTTTTGACCAGGCCAGTGAGAGTTGTCTAACAGGAGTTGTCCTTTAGAGAAGCCCCTAGTCCTGCAGGAATGGACAGATACTAGGACTGCCTCTATGTTCAGTTATTGCTGAAAGCTGCCAGGGGAAACTTGGGTCTGGTGCCCATGCAGGTCTGGTCAGGAGAGTTCGCAGCTGGGACATCAGTCAACTCTGTTCCCATGGAAGAACTGAGTAGCGAATTTTCAGGGCTGTCACTGTTGTTTTCTCAGCAGACCATCAAGCTCTGCTTCTCTCCATAAAAGGCTCTGTTTAATTATTTAATTTTATGATTAGAAATGTATTTCATGGGTGCCTGGGTGGCTCAGTCATTAGGCGTCTGCTTTTGGGCAGGTCATGATCCCAGGGTCCTGGGATCCAGCCCCACATTGGGCTCTCTGCTCAGCAAGGAGCTGCTTCTCCCTCTCCCACTACCCCTGCTTGTGTTTCCTCTCTTGCTGTGTCTCTCTCTGCCCAATTAAAAAAAAAAAAGAAACTTATTTCAAAATACTATCTGATTTATAGGAAAAGGCAACTCACTTTTAGATAGGCAGTAATGACAAATTACCTCCTTTCCCTGTATTTATATTATAAAATTCTACAGAAAGACTCTAGCACACTATTAACATATAGACAAAATACAATTTTCTGCAGCTCTGCTAGTGTAGAATTCTTAGTGTACTCATTATGCCACTTTTCCATTAAATCTTCAGCCATTTTACGTGTAGGTTTTGGTAAAAACAAATTGTTGTATGTTATTTTTCATATAACATTAAAATATGAAAATAATTTTCTATTTTTGTAGACTATTCACAAAGTCAGTTAAACGGATACATCCATAAATCATAGGGTTACATAACTATTTACTTAAACATACTCTTAGTATTTAAAATTTGTGCTATCATAGGTAACACTGTGATAAACATCTTTGCATATGGTGGTTTTCTTTTCTTTCTTTTTTATTTTTTAGGATTTTATTTATTTATTTGACAGAGATGGACACAGCAAGAGAGGGAACACAATCAGGGGGAGTGGGAGAGGGAGAAGCAGGCTTCCCATTGAGCAGGGAGCCTGATGCAGGGAGCCTGGAATCATGACCTGAGCCGAAGGCAGATGCTTAATGACTGAGCCACCCAGGTGCCCTGCATATGATGGTTTTATATATCATTTATTTAAATAGTTTTCTCCTTTATTAGAAAATAAGGTAATTTAGATCAGGAATACAACTTTGTCTTTGCATTTTCAGAAGGTAGCACATTTGTACTACATGATATTACCCCTATAAATGAATTAAAACATTGGATTGAAAGTTAAACACACATGTTATTAAGCCTTTTTCATCAGAGAATGTGTGTGTGATTCCCCGAAATTATTATTCTAACCTTTTGGAATTCAAGGATGGAGATTAGCATCCTATCCACGCACAATCCAAATGTACTAATTACCTACCGCAAGTGTTGCTGCATTCTTATGAATTAGAAAACTCACAGTCCAAGTCCAACCACCCTGGATTTTTTATTAAAGATGAAATGAGATGACACTATGGAAACTCCCCCCCTCACAAAAAAAAAAACAACCAAAAAACGTGAAAGAGAAAACAGCCTTCAAATTAAGTTAATCTTCTCTGTTCTGTTATTTAATAGGGTATGTCCTGGATACCCAATAAATCTATTTTTTCTCATCTGTAAAGTAGAAATATTAATATTTATTTCACGGGATTACCCTAGATTAAATGAAATAAAATGTGGAAAGAATGTAGCACACAATTCCTGAAACATGGTAAGAAATTAATGGTGCCATATAAGCACTCAGCTATTGTTAGTAACAATAAAAAATATCAATCTTTAAAATAACAGTTACTAAAATTTTATACTCAGGGGTCTAAATGCATTTCCATTAATTGTAAAATTATATTTATTCAAGTTATTTAAAAGAAGTCCTTGAGCACAAGTCAAGAAAGTCTCAATGTTAGATAAAAGTCATATTTCTTTCCCCCAAATGAATGGTCACTCAATATACATAAACATTACAAGAGTCCTGCAGCCTGTAAAAGATATTAAGACATCAGATAAACTATGTGAATTATTTTTTAAATTATGACATGTACTTTTTCATTACCAAAATAATACCAATAAGATTTTAATGTAATTAATGAATATTCTGAAGGTAATTTAGAAAGCTTGGAGGGAAGATGCAGAAAAAATTAACTATAATGAAATTTCCTTTCTATTTTTCCCCAAAATGAGGACAGTTAGCTTTGTGGTAGCACTGAGATCCTCATCTTAACCTCTGAGCTAGCTGGGATAAAGGAAATATAAATCACTATGAGCATGTGCTTTTGGATTATCAGGATGTTGCTACTGTTAAAAAATAGAAAAAGCTTTTTATTTTTTTCCCTGGAAACTTCCATTTGACTACAATCATGTTTCAAAGAAAGATCACTGTTTATATTTGCACTGGTCGGCCTCTAACCACCAGATGTTTCATTCTATAAAATTGGGATTTAAAGCTAAATGGATGCTCTAAAATTTGGGCTGTTGCCAGTGTCTTAGCAATTCTAATTAGATAAGATAACTTTCCTGGAGGACATTCCAGCAGGGACTCTTTATACTTCAGTATTTTCAGTGCTTAAGTTTATGAATGAATGCATGGATGTGTGTGTATGTATTTTATTGTAGGAAATAAATTATTTTAAATAAATCATATAACTATATTTCTATAGTATATACTTTTTAAAGTTAAATGTGGCAGGACAATTAATATAAATAAGCTCTTCATTAAAAACCTGTTAACTTAATGTACCATAAGTGTTCACACATGAATTTAAGTTGGGTACTGTGGTAGTACACTACCTTCGAATCTCAGTGGCTTACGACACTGAAGGCTGATTTATCATTCAGGCTATGCGTCCCTTGTGGGTCAACTGTGGCTCTGTCCATCTTGTCTTCACTCTGGGAGTGAAGTAATGGTGAAACCTTTATGTAGGCTGGTCTTTTGGCAGAAGCACAAGAATGATATGGTGAACTGTGCACTGCCATTAAACCTTCTGCTTAGTAGTGATGCATGTCACACACACTCCATTAGCCAAAGCAAATCACAGGGCCACACCTGAGTTCAATAGAACAGGGAAGTATAATCCTTCAGCAAGGAAGGAACATTTCAGGTCACATGACCAAGTCAGAAGTCAGTGAAAAGTTTAATTCTCTGACAAGAAGGAGAGAAGAAATATTGAGAATAATAGCCCACCCCACTATCTGTTGTAATAACTATCGATAGAATTACTATGAAGAAGAAATGAGGTAGCAAATACTTTAAAGGTGAAGATTTAAATTATAATATTAATTTGTACTCCTTAAGGATAAAAGGGTGGATTTGCAATATATGTATATACCAAATCATTCTGTTGTAAATCTTAAATTTATAGTATAATATATGTCAATTATATCTCAATAAAACAGGAAATTTTTTAAAGAGATTTATTTATTTGTTTGAGAGAGAGAGAGAGAGCACATGCGGGTAGAGAGAGGGGCAGAGGGAGAGGAAGAGAATCCTTAAGATACTCCGCTTTAAGCTGGGAGCCTGAAGCAGGACTCAATTTCAGGACTCTGAGATCATGACCTGAGCCAAGATCAAGAGTGGGCCACTTAACTGACTGAGCCACCCAGGCGCCCCTGGAAAAAAAAAATTTAAGAAGGATAAAGACAGTGAGGGCTGCATTAGCTAAGATGTTTTACGTACAAAGCAGAAGAAATCTACGAGGATACCGTAGAAAAATCAACTCAAGATATTGAACCAAATTTGCATGTTTACTGCTAGAGAGAAGCTTATCTCTGAAACATATACAAATATCTCATGTATTTTGGATTTACCTGACTTCACTAATGTAAGTGTTTAGTCTTTGGACCCTTTTTCACTGGGGGACTGAGATGTACTAGAGTAGGTGTTCAGTCTAGGATGATCATACTCATTTGAAGATGGCATTCTTTTTTTTTTTTTTAAAGATTTTGTTTATTAATTTGACAGACAGAGATCACAAGTAGGCAGAGAGGCAGGCAGAGAGAGAGAGAGAGGGAAGCAGACTCCCTGCTGAGCAGAGAGCCCGATGCGGGGCTCGATTCCAGGACCCGAGATCATGACCTGAGCCGAAGGCAGAGGCTTTAACCCACTGAGCTATCCAGGTGCCCCGAAGATGGCATTCTTTATGAGTAATAAAGAGAAGAGTAGTTTGTTACTTTTGATGAATTGTAGATGAATATCTATATTGCTGCATTTTCTACCACGGTGCAGAATTAAGCTGAATCCGGGGTGCCTGGGTGGCTCAGTGGGTTAAAGCCTCTGCCTTTGGCTCAGGTCATGATCTCGGGTCCTGGAATCGAGCCCCACATCGGGCTCTCTGCTCAGCAGGGAGTCTGCTTCCCTCTCTCTCTCTCTCTCTGCCTGCCTCTCTGCCTACTTGTGATCTCTGTCTGTCAAATTTATAAATAAAATCTTAAAAAAAATTAAGCTGAATCCATATGCTTGTTAAACACAACGGTATAGTGAGAAGCCTTAACTGGAGAGTTAGGACTTGATTCTCAGCTTTGCTAATAAGTGAGTTTGTGCATTGGCTAGTTCCCTACTGTCTTCAGTTTTCTCATTTATAAATTAAAGGCAATGATATTACTTGATTTCTAAAGTCTCACTTCTAGTCATAAAACTTGATAGTCATGCCCCTCTCCATAAATGCGGCAGGTGAGTCATACATTCATGATTTGATGACAAGCCAATCTCTGATAAAGTTCTTGGAATGTGATACCCGGGTTCTTCTGAATTGAAAGGAAGAATCATAGATGTGTTCAATACTTTTTCCTTTATTCTTCTTTTCTACACATGCATTTTTAAATATCTCACCAATTATTACAAATTTTCTTGTATTTATTTACCTTTTATTTTTGTATTTTTGGGTATGGTGGTTTAGAGTCACCACATACAGTTGTGCAGAGTGTATACTGCACAAATCTGTGACTGCCATTCACATTTTCAGTGCCTCATCTCTATGGCCTTTAATAACAGCTGTGGTGGCCAAGATTTAATTTATTATTTCAATATTATGTGTTTCATTTCTTGTACCGAATTCTTAATTTTTGAGTATTATTATATCAGGATGGTTCATAGGAGGAAAGCATTAGCCTTACTGAATGTTAAATATTATTAATGCTTGTTCCAATCTTACTATTTTCTAACAGAATTATAGGAATTATGATTATCTAATACTGTGTTTTTCAGTACAGAATTTGGTTGAACTTTCTATCACTCAATTTTTTTTTGAATTATTTAGTGTTGATAAAGTGGATGATGAAGATGATGAGGATTTAACAGTGAACAAAACCTGGGTCTTGGCACCAAGGATTCATGAAGGAGATATAACACAAATTCTCAACTCATTGCTTCAAGGCTATGACAATAAACTTCGCCCAGATATAGGAGGTAAGTTTGAGTTATGTTGGGATTTTAGTGACCTTATTTTTCTGGAAACCTACTTTGGTGATGTTATTTTAATCATACAGTTCATATTCCTTGAGTATCTGATGTATGTCAGAGACCGCTAGGTTTGATAATTATTTAATTGGCACTGTTGAGAAATTCAGTGTGATGTAGGAAGAAAGGCATACAAATATTTCTGATGTTATTATTTTATAACTGCTATAATAAAGGGTACAACAGCCAAGTTTTGATAAAACTGAAAAGCTGAGTGGTATTTCATAAAAAAGAATATTTGAAAGGTAAGTTGGATTCTAATTTTGTGCAAATGCAGCACTGTTTTATTTATTTATAAGCCTATAATAGTGTAGGTAATCCTACTTTGTTTTTCTTAGTCATTTGCGCTTATGTATAAGTTTTATAATAATTAACTTCTAAGTCCCCCTAATGATATTAAAAGCAAACAAAAATTATAAACCAGCCAACATTTTCATTGGGAATGCATTAAATCTATGGTCAATATGGGAAAATGGAAATCATTACCATATTGAATTTTTACTATGCTAAATTCATATTCAAATTCATCATATATTTCTTTATTTATACATTTATTTTTATTGTTTCCTGTGAAGAAGTGTTGAATATATTTTACTAGATTTAATTCTATATATTTGGAATTTATGTTGCAAGTGTAAATGGATTTTTAAATTTTAATTTTCTAATTTTATATTAGCAGTATATAGAAAAGTTATTTTGCATATTTATTTTGTCTACAGGAAACTTGTGAAATTTCTTTCCCACTTTTAATTACTTATTGTTATATTCTGCTAGAGTTTCTACAAAGATAATGACATACAAATAATGACTGCATTGCAGATAGTGTCTATTTGTAAATAATGAATATTTTATTTTATTTCCAAAATTATACTTTTTTCATGTCATGTTGCATTGGCTAAGACTGGAAAAAAATTTGAATAGTTTTGGGTTTTCCTGATATCAGGGAGAGCAATTCATATTTCACTATTAGGTATGATTGCTATAGGCTTTTTTTTAATAAGACAATCTTTGTAAATCCTTTCTCTTCTTATTTTGCTGGAGTTCTTTTTTCCTCCTTAATGTTACAAATAATTTCTGTACATCTATCAAAATAATCATATCAACTGTATATTGCCCCTATTCTACTTACCATTTGTTCTATAAGTAACTGTCTGATTTTTAAACCTCAAACCAAATTTTCATTTCTGTAATAAATGGCATTTGATTGTGATACAGTAACTTTAAAAAATATCACTAGATTCAGTTTGATAATGTTTTGTTTTGGAATTTTACATCTATGTTGATGAAGGACATTAGAGATTTATTTAACTTCCCGTAATGTGTCTTTCAGTGTTGGAACCAAGATCATGCTAGCTTCTACAAATGAATTCTGTTTTCCCTCACTTTTCATCTTTGAAAGAGTTTGCCTAAAATGGTTGCTATTTCTTCCTTAAATATTTGGGAGAATTATATGGTGAAATCCTGCTGGCCTAGACTTTAATTTGGAGAAGAATTTTTAACAATTCAATTACTTTAATAGTTTTGTAAACTGAACCTCTTAAGGAATATAAATTTTCAAATTTGCTAGTTTTAAATTGTTTCATAATAACATTTGTGATATATTTTATTTTATTTTATTTTATTTTATTTTATTTTATTTTATTTTATTTATTTGAAACAGAGAGAGAGATCACAAGCAGGAGGAGAGGCAGGCAGAGAGAGGGGGGGAAGCAGGCTCCCCATCGAGCAGAGAGCCCGATGTGGGGCTTGATCCCAGGACCCTGAGATCATGACCTGAGCCAAAGGCAGAGGCTCAACCCACTGAGCCACCCAGGCGCCCCAACATTTGTGATATTTTTAATGTTTTTAGTACCTGAGGTTTTTTCCTCTTTATCATTTCTGATATTAGTAATCTGTTCTTTCATTTATGAATCAATCTTGAAAGACTTTCTCAATTCTATTAGTGTTATCATAAAATCAAAATTACTTTGTCAATTTTTTTCTGTTGAAAACTTTCTTCTTTTTTTTTTTTTTAAAGATTTATTTGAGAGAGAGAAAAAGAGAGAGAGCGCATGCATGGGGGCAGGGTAGAAGAAAGGAGAGAGAGAATCCACTAGCAAACTACTAAGTGTGGGAGCCCAGCAGAGACACTCAATCCCAAGACCCTGGGGTCATGAACTGAGTGGAAACCAAGAGTTGGTTGCTTAACCAACTGAGCTGCCCAAGGACCCTGAAAAATCTTCTTAAATTTCATTGTTTTACAACATTTGGCTTATTATGCTAATCTAATTTCCTCATATGCGATGTGCTGTTTTCTTGGATTGTTTTGATTATTTAATTTTAAAGTAACACTTAGCCTCAATAAAATGGTATCCATACGTGGAATTTCCACAAACCCTTTAACCATAATGCTAACATTTTATATAACCATAGAAATCCTAAACTAAATCAAGAAAATAATATCAAGAATACCATTAACTACTCTAGAAACATTATTCACAATATGGAAGGAGCCTCACTAATGTCTTCTTATCCTTTTCAGAATTCCAACAAAGATCACACAATGTATTGTGTTCTCATGTCTTTTTATTTTTCTCCAGTCTGATATAATTTCTACTTTTCTGTATGTTTCATAAACTTGATAACTTTAAAGAGTACTGGCCAGTGGAATGTCTGTCAGTTTGTTTGGTATTTTCATTATTCCACTTAGTTGATACATTTTTGTTAAGGATAACACAGAATTGATGGTGTGCCCTTTCAGTGTGTTGTATTGGGAGGTATGTGATGTTAGCATATCTTATTTTTTTTTTTTTTAAAGATTTTATTTATTTATTTGACAGACAGAGATCACAAGTAGGCAAGAGAGGCAGGCAGGGAGAGAGGAGGAAGCAGGCTCTCTGAGGAGCAGGGAGCCCGATGTGGGGCTCGATCCCAGGACCCTGGGATCATGACCCGAGCCGAAAGCAGAGGCTTTAACCCACTGAGCCACCCAGGCGCCCCGTTAGCATATCTTATTACTAGTGGTATTAATTTTAACACTTGGTTAGTATGGTTTCATGTAGGTTTCTCCACTGTAAAGTTATTATTTTTCCCCTTCTAGATTAATACATATGTTGTGAGGAGATACAATCAGGAGGATAGTCAACTATATAAAAATTTCTCAGCCCATGTTTGTCCATTAAGCTAGTATCCATCAATGATTATTATCTGTAACAGTATTTATTGCTGTGTTGTTTGCCTAATGGTGACTCACTATTATCATCACTCCTTCTATGCATAATATTTGTAATTGTACTATAAGGAAGAGCTGTGTTTATCCTTTATACTCAGTATAGACTTATACATATGTTTTACTTTAATAACCCATTACTATCATTATTTTGTTGCTCAAAATAAATTTGGAACTGAAACTTCCAATTTTGGCTTCTGTGTCCCTTCATAAGTCTCCATCATTTTCTGATCACACCCTTACTTTTTAGTCCATAAGATATTCCTGGCTTATCTTGATCCAAGAAGTAAAATTCACCATTTCTCCAAGGTATTTAGAAATCAAGATCAGGGCAGTAGGTATATTCATTAATATTGGGTGTTAGTGCTTCTTAACCATTTCAGTGAGGAGAAGTAGAAAATATATGTTCTACAAACACTTTCACAGTTATCTATATTTCTATCTCTATCCCTTTTTACATGTATTGTAAACCACGAGTTCATGCTTACAGCTCTGCTTCTGAACTAAACACGATGGGGTTCATTCTACTGTTTCCTATTTCTTTGTTTGTAATTCCTTCTGTTAACAATGAGACACCTGGCTCTGATTTATCCAAAATATATTTTCTTATTTTTTTAATTCCAGTAAATATAAAATGTAGTTCTAAAATTTTAACATGTCATTTGACAATGAAAATAAATTAACTAGAATAAAATACTCAACTACAATTATTTTCATCTTCAGTTTTACAGAATATAATTAAAAGGTAATACAGTTTGGCTCAAGTATTACTGGTTATATTCCACTTTGAGAGGAATTCATCCATGTCTACTTTTAGTAGTTGCATGGTTTTATTTGTTTATATTTAATTCCCTAATCCATTTGGAGTTACTCTATGGAATGAAGTATGAATCTAATTTTTATCTTTACCAAGGGGCTTTTCTGTTGGCTAAGCATCACTTATGAAAGAAATCAATCTTTGCTTCTGTTATTTGAGACACCCACTTCCTCATATATTACATTTTCTTGTGAACTTTGGTTAATCCTGATCTTTCTGCTCCATTCTCTCATCTTTTGTTTCTATTTGTTACTACACTGTATTAATAGTAGAGCTTAAACATTTTGTATTAATTAATGTCTTGTAATACTAGTTCCACTTCATGGTTTCATTTTGTTTTGTTTTTCCTTTCAGTTTTTCTGTTTTTTGTTGTTGTTGTTTGTTTTGTTTGCTTGTTTTTTGGGTTTTGGGTTTTTTTTTAAAGATTTTATTTATTTATTTGACAGACAGAGTTCACAAGTAGGCAGAGAGGTAGGCAGAGAGAGAGGGGGAAGCAGGCTCCCCGCTGAGCAGAGAGCCCGATGTGGGGCTCGATCCCAGGACCCTGGGATCATGACCTGAGCCAAAGGCAGAGGCTTTAACCTACTGAGCCACCCAGGCGCCCCTGGTTTTGGGTTTTTTTGAGAGAGAGAGAGGGAGTGGGAGGAGCAGAGGGAGGGAGAGAAAGAATCTTAAGCAGGCTTGACACCCAGGGCTGAGCCCCACATGGGGCTCCGTCTCACAGCCCTGAGATCATCACCTGAGCCAAAATCAAGAGTCAGATGCTTAACTGACTGATCCACCCAGGAACCCTAATTTTACATTTTTTCATAAAATATATGGGCTTTATTAACAATAAATTTAGCTTCATAAAAAAGACCCACAAAACTTGTTTGTATGTTTATTGGGATTGTGTTAAATTTGTAAATTAACTCTGGGAGAATCAGAATCTTCATAACATTGTTCATCGAATATGGGAACATGCCTTTGCAATTCTTCATATTTATTTTGTATCTTTCAGGAATATCTTAAAGATTTACTCATACAGGTTTTTCACATTTTTAAAATTGAGTCCTAAGTATTTAATTTTTTCCCTTCTGTAAAGTATTTAATTTTTCCCTTCTCAACTATATCCTCTATTGGTTATTAGTTTTATGTATCAATCTTATTGATTTATGAATGCTTATTTTATACCTTAATGCCCTCCTGCTTACTGACCTTTTATGATTTAAGCATTATCTGACTTTTTGAAATATGCTATCAAGATAATAGATAATTTTTTTCTTTACCTATTCATATGCAACTAATTGATGTCTCTTATTTAATAGCATTTATTAATATCTTTAGTATAATATTGAGTAATGGTGAAGATTGTAACTTTACCTTTTTCTAGATCTTAATGGAAATGACTAATGTTTTATCCTACAAAGATTTACATTAAGAAATCATCCCTCAACTTTCTTGATTTTGTTTTTATATTTTAAATTTTTATTTATTTATTTTTTTGAGTAAAATTTTTTTTAAAATATATTATTTATTTATTTGAGAGAGAGAGAGCGAGAGCACACAAGCAGAGGGGGCGGGGGCAAAAGGAGAAGCAGACTCCCCACTGAGTAGGCCTGATGCCTGGCTTGATCCCAGACCCTGAGATCATGATGAAGCCTAAGGCAGCCACTTAATCAACTTAGCCACCCAGGTGCCCCTTGATTTTGTTTTTAAATCAGGAAATTTGTATTAAAATTTGTCAAAGGCATTTTTATCATATCTGAAAATAATTATGAATTTTTTCTTCTTACATCTATTAATATGGTATTTATATTAATTGAAACAATTTGCATCCTGGAGTGAAGCCTCCCTGACCACGATGTAGTATATACTTAATGAGGTGTTATATTTTGTTTGCTAATGTACTATTTAGTATTTTGCATTGGTATTCATGAATGATATTCATGTTTCATTTTACATTTGGGTACTCTCTTCATCTTTCTTAGATATTCTTTTAATAATTGTTTCATGATAGGGAGTTTTCATTTATTCTCAAAGGTCTAGCAATTTATTTAACTTTATTGACAGCTGGTCTTTGGAGATTTGAAAGAATTCCATTGTAAAATCATCCAGGTCTCTTGTTTCTTTGGAAATAAATCACCTTGTTTTCCTATGGAAATTGTTCTTTTTATACTTTATACTCTGTCAAGGTGAATTTTGGTAATCTGTATTTCCTTAAGAAAAATGTCCCTTTTATCTATGTTTTCAACTTTATTTGCAAAGCAGTCTTCAAAGTAGTCTCAGGATTTTAAAAAGTTTCTTCTGCTTCAAACTTTATTTCTGCTTTTGTAATTTCTTTTTTTTTTTAAAGATTTTATTTATTTATTTGACAGACAGAGATCACAAGTAGGCAGAGAGGCAGGCAGAGAGAAAGAGGAGGAAGCAGGCTCCCCGCCCAATGCAGGGAGAGAGCCCGATGCGGAGCTTGATCCCAGGACCCTAGGATCATGACCTGAGCCGAAGCCAGAGGCTTTAACCCACTGAGCCACCCAGGCACCCCTGCTTTTGTAATTTCTTTATATGTTGTATTATTAACCCTTTATTTGGCCAAGAAAATTAAAATAGTGTTTTCCTCTACTTTGTTAATGTCTCCCAAAGCCCAGGATCCCATTTCTTAATGAGTTCTACCATTTTTTATTAACTTCCTTGTAATTTCTATCTTGTGTTTATTATAACCTTCTTGTATTTTATTCTGTTTTACTTCTTTCTTGTTCTTCTAGTTTTTGACCTGGGAATTTAATGATTTCTTCTCATTCTAAATTTTTATCATGTTCCTATCCATTTTCCTTGCTTCTTTTATAGATTCTGCCTCATAAAAGTATCTGCCTTGTTATTTAGTTTATAAATATCTTGGTTAATATCTTCATAATTACTTGTGGCTTTAACCATTAAAAAGCAGACCTTAATTGTCACATCTAAAGCTTTTTGACTTAAATTATGTGTCATTGGAAGTATCATTTCCTGCTGCTTCTTATTGTTTCTATTTGTCTGGTATCTTTTTGCCTTCCCCATTAATTTTTGCCTTTGTGAGTCACTTCATTTTAGCTGTGCTTCCTGTATGCAGCATATCATTAGGTCTTGCTTTGTGAGGTAAAATGAAAACATCTTTTTCTTTTCATAGACAAATTAATTCCATTTCATTTGTGGATATGACTGATAGGTTTGTTCTCAACACTTCCATAATATTTTAGTTATATTTGCTCTGTTTCTGCATGAGATGTGGATAATTTGGATTTCATTTAATAATACTTTTAGTTTAGTATTTTGAAAGTTTTATGTTTTTGTTCTAGTTTTACTTCATATTTTTAACTTTCCCAATGGCTTTAGTCCCTGGTTTGTTTGTTTGTTTTTAACCTTTTGCTCTTTTGATTATAAGTTGTCATTGGTATCCTTTAAATCCCACCTACTGTGCACAGAGCAGTGAGCTTTTTCTATTTTTTCTCTCTCCTTTGTTCTATTATTTTTAGTCAACATATTTTCTGCTTTATAGGAATTATAACAGTTGTAAATTAGTTTCAGTCTCTTGTTGTTTCAATCTTTGTTTTAGTATTTAATCTGCCTTGACATATGTCAAAATACTCACGATTGGTCTTTTTTCTGAAGTTTTTCCAGTTCTGTCTTAAACTAGTAGCTTTTCAAGAAGTTTCTATATCTCAAAAACTTTTTTCCATTTACTTGCTGCTTGTAGGACAGATTGGCTGCATGTGGCTTATGCTTTCTTTCACTGTTTTCCTTTTATCAGGCTATTTCAAAGTTCTTTGCTTGCATATCATTTTTGAGAAATCTGATGCCAATCCAATTCTTTTGCCCTCATAATTTATTTCGTCTTTTCATTCCTGGAGGCCTTTTGAATATTTTTTTCAGTTGAATACTTATACTATATTAATAATACACTAATTATCTCAGGGTTGTTCTTTTTGAGTAACTTTTATTCTAGGTAACTGATGTGTCTTTTAAAGGTACAATTTCTTTCTCTTTCCCTCCATCCTTCCCTCCCTTCTTCCTTCCCTCTCTCCTTCTTTGCTCCCTCCTCCCTCCCTTTCTCTTTCTTTCTTTCTTTCCCCTCCCTCTCCCTCTCCTCCCTCTCTCGCCCCTTCCTTCCCTCTCCCCCCCCCTTCCTTCCTTCCTTCCTTCCTTCCTTCTTTCCACTCTAGTGTTGAATTTTGGTTCTCTTCCATTTGCTTTAGTTTTCTTTTGCATTGGTTTCAGTTACACGTAAGCTTATCAATCATAATCTGCCTCCCTTCTGTTTGCCACTTTTTCTCTGAGTTCTCTCTTTACCTCACTTACATTCTCTTGATTTTCCCCCTTGCCTATTATTTGGTTTTTTAGTGTAATTATTCTTTTTCTGTTGTTGTTTTAGTTTGATTTTTGTTTGTTTTCCTAATTCTTTTTTTAATTAACATATAATGTATTATTGAATCATCAGTCTTACACAATTTACAGGACTCACCATAGCACATAATCTCCACAATGTCCATAACCCAGCCACTTTATCCCTCCCCCCAGCCCCCAGCAACTCAGTTTGTTTTCTGAAATTAAGAGTCTCTTATGATTTGTCTCCTTCCCTGGTCCCATCTTATTTCATTTATTTCCCCCTCTCTTCTACCCACGACCCCCACCCTGCCTCTCAAATTCCTCATATCAGAGATATCATATGATAGTCTTTCTCTGATTGACTTATTTCACTTAGTATAATACCCTCTAGTTCCATACACATCCTTGCAAATGGCAAGATTTCATTTTTAATGGCTGCATAGTATTCTATTGTGTATATTTAGATCCCATTGTTCCTTTCTAACTTTCTTTCTCACCTTCCCTCCCCCACCAGATATAGCAGCAGGAGCAGGTGACTAAGTCTGCTACCTAAAGACATATCTAACTATAGAATGAGAGGCCCATCTTCTATTTTTCTAAGAAGACATTTCGAAAAAAGAAAAAATATATATATGTGTACATATATATTTAATTAAATGTATGTATAAATTACATTATATTATATTAAAATAGATAATTAAATATATATATTAAAATTCTCTTATGTATGTGTATTGAATACTTGATATTGGTTATTGGCTACTGACTATGTGAAATATGGTTAGTATGTCTAAGAGAACACATTTTTACTTTAATTTAATTTCTATTTAAATTTAAGTAGACATATGTACCATGCATGGTAACATGGTTAAGTAATAAATTACTTAA
This sequence comes from Mellivora capensis, assembly GCA_004024625.1. Lineage (NCBI taxonomy): Eukaryota > Metazoa > Chordata > Mammalia > Carnivora > Mustelidae > Mellivora > Mellivora capensis. Next base: position 38,118 of record PISX010015542.1, read on the forward strand.
CTATTGAAGAGCTCTTTGGAGGCATTTTTTTTTTTTCTATCCAGAATTTGAATTAGTATGGTTTCAGGCTTTGTGTGTTAGAATTTATTGGCTAAAGTATTATATTGCACTTAAGAACTTATTTATCCATATGTACCTTTTCATCCATATGTATCCACATATCTATGTGTCCATATGTAACCTGCAGAAGGAGATGGTGAGTGTTAGTTGATATTTCCTTGTTAACAAGGCCTGGGAAAAAGTATCTGGACCCAAAAGGTGGTATATTTGGGTTGAGAAACTTTGCCGTCTATTCTAGGGCAAGAAAAACATATTGGGGGCACCTGGGTGGCTCAGTGGGTTAAAGCCTCTGCTTTCGGCTCAGGTCATGATCCCAGGGTCCTGGGATCGAGCCCCACATCGGGCTCTCTGCTCCACGGAGAGCCTGCTTCCTCCTCTCTCTCCCTGCCTGCCTCTCTTGCCTACTTGTAATCTCTGTCTGTCAAATAAATAAATAAAATCTTAAAAAAAAAAAAAGAAAAACATACTGGTTATGGTTCTTTCAAAGACTGTGTATTATAATGGTAATATAGAAATCAGTGGGGCTATTTCTTTGTGTTTTTTTTTTAATGCCTATTCTGTTACAATAGAAAAGACTTAAACTTACTTTCTAGGATTAGAGATTTTAATTGACCTGAGTTAATTTTTAATTACTCTTAATTAATTAATTAATCTGAATTAATATACAAAAGTGACCCAGAAGCTACATAATCTGCTAAAGATATCTTAGAGTAATTTGAATATGTCATCTAAGAAAGCATGGTTAAACATAATTGGGAAGAAAGTATTTTTAAAATCTGTTTTATTTTGTATCTTTTGATTAAAAACTGATTGCCTATTTCTACAGTTGGCTGTCTTCAATTTTGCCCTAGCTATGTGGAAGTTGAGTGTGGTAACTTCATTGATCTCACTGCTTTCTTCTTTTGAAATTCTTTTTTGATTCTTCTTACTGTTCTCTGCATTTTCTTTAAGTTGCTCATAATGTTCATTCTCTCTTATATTCAATCCCTCCCATGGAGAGTTTATCTTATATTCTGTTGAGATACTTAAAGCAAAGTACTTAGAATCACAATGCAGAAAGAGACCTTGCCAAAATAACCCAGTGTCCTCTCAACCTGCTTTCCATCTCTCAAAAATGTGATTTGTTATGATAATACTTTTTTGCCATCATTATTTATCACAAAAAAGGAGATCTTTCATCTCCATGTGCGTTGAAGAATTAAACATAATCTCTGCCCTCATCCTAAAGATCATTTAATGAGCCTGGAATGACAATTTCTTTTTAGTGTCCTTTTTTTATTTTTGAATGAAATCTGATGTTTTCTTTTTAAAATATCATTAAAATCCTCCAATTGAACAAACTTTGTATTGAGAAAATTATAGAGCTAAAAAAATGTACTCATTCTACCAAGAAGCCTGTATTTAAGTGATTTCAGCCACAAGTATTGTTCATAGGATGAATCAATAAAAGTGGTAATGAGTCATTATTAAGGAACAATGACAGTTTTCTGTTGTTTTCCTCTTTAGTATATATTTTGAAGCATACAATCTCTAGCTGGTGTTTTAAAATTAATCTGACATATTTTAGCTCTCTTTCAGGCTCATTCTTCCTTGTGCTTTTGGGCTGAAGTTTAAAGAACTAGATGAAATACCAGCAGTCCCAAGTTAAAAAATGGAGTACATAATAATTAAGGAAATACTTATAGTTTACAAATATATATTTATTAAGTTACTTATTGAATATCTTCATCAACAGCAATGTTTTACATTGAACTCACTAATGTGATTCTTCTTTTATCCTATCCCAGATGAACTTGATTTCTGTTGCTCATGAAATATTTCAATGTGGCTCATGTCCTAATGCAAGAGTTTATATTTTCCTAATATTATATATTTGTCTCATGATTTGTTAAGGAGATATTGGTATGAGGAAATTAGGATAGATGACTCATATCTAAAACTTTCTATACTGTAAAGGTGAGAAGTATGATCTATAAATAAAAATGCCTCCAGGTATCATGTATTTATTTGCATAGACAGTATTCAGCCCTTACTATCATGCAATTAAGAGGTGTTCAGTGTTTGTTGATTTATCAGATGAACTGAAAAAAATCTAATTAAATAAGTCTGGTACTTTGCACTTAATTGCTTATAACTGGCAATAAATATACTTACAAATGGAACTAATAAACCTATGTTTTTTATTAATTAGCTTTCATAAAATCCATTCTATAAATCTATCTAAAACTAGCATAATTATCTGATACTTATTGGCTTCAATTCATAATTAAAAATAAATGGCAATTAAAGGAAGTCATCTCAGAAGTCATCAGCCTAAGTTAAATTATAAAGCCTGCTATAAATCATATGACATACTTTTATTTAAGAAATCTAATTGTTGTCTAGCAGATTGAATTACATTGTCATGTATTGTGTAGGTCTAGAGACCTATACTTTTGCATACCAAAGCTATTTTTCTACGTTTTATTATTTATTTATTTATTTATTTATTTTTATTTCTTTTCATTGTAACAGTATTCATTGTTTTTCCACCACACCCAGTGCTCCATGCAGTATGTGCCCTCCTTAATACCCACCACCTGGCTCCCCTAACCTCCCACTACCCGCCCCTTCAAAACCCCTCAGGTTGTTTTTCAGAGTCCATAGTCTCTCATGGTTCACCTCCCCTTCCAATTTCCCTCAAATCCCTTCTCCTCTCCATCTCCCCATGTCCTCCATGTTATTTGTTATGCTCCACAAATAAGGGAAACCATATGATAATTGACTCTCTCTGCTTGACTTATTTCACTCAGCATAATCTCTTCTAGTCCTGTCCATGTTGCTACAAAAGTTGGGTATTCAACCTTTCTGATGAGGCATAACACTCCATAGTGTATATGGACCACATCTTCCTTATCCATTCGTCCGTTGAAGGGCATCTTGGTTCTTTCCACAGTTTGGCAACTGTGGCCATTGCTGCTATAAACATTGGGGTACAGATGGCCCTTCTTTTCACTACATCTGTATCTTTGGGGTAAATACCCAGTAGTGCAATTGCAGGGTCATAGCGAAGCTCTATTTTTAATTTCTTGAGGAATCTCCACACTGTTCTCCAAAGTGGCTGCACCAACTTGCATTCCCACTAACAGTGTAAGAGGGTTCCCCTTTCTGCACATCCTCTCCAACACACGTAGTTTCCTGTCTTGCTAATTTTGGCCATTCTAACTGTTGTGAGGTGGTATCTCAATGTGGTTTTAATTTGAATCTCCCTGATGGCTAGTGATGAACATTTTTTCATGTATCTGATAGCCATTTGTAAGTCTTCATTGGAGAAGTGTCTGTTCATATCTTCTGCCCATTTTTGGATATGATTATCTGTTTTGTGTGTGTTGAGTTTGAGAAGTTCTTTATAGACCCTGGATATC
>PISX010015543.1:0-49131 GCA_004024625.1 Mellivora capensis
CTCCCCAACCCCCCACCCCATCTCTTTCTCTGTCTCTCTCTGGCACAAAAATAGGGACAGGAAGAACATGTATGGGGCCACAGGCTTAGAATCAGACCATCCCCCCCAAGCCACACACTCCCTCACTTCACCTGGCAGAGTCCACTGTAAAACCTGCCTCCCTGCCCCCCTACGCCTCCCCCAGAGGCCATCAGAGTCCCTGCCTAGGGCATTAAGCTCCTTTATGAGCCACTTCTGCCACCTAGTGTGGCAGAAAGATACTAGAAAGATACCTAGAAAAAATAATTTGGGTGGCTAGCTGAGGAAACCCAATGTAATCTCCAAATTGCAAGACATTTTCACATTTTCAAGTAAATACCGTCTACTTCCCCCAGACTCTTTCAGAAACTATACAACAAGTGAGCATGTATGGGTCAGATGCAGAAGGTTGAGGCCGTGATTTGAAACCAGCCGAAAGGTTTTTGACCGTGTATTGTGAAAGCATGGGCCACAAGCCTAAGTTCCAGAATACGCCACAGTCACTTTGAGATCAAAGTCATGTGCACGAACTACGAAATAATTTCCACTCAGCAGGGACCAATCCAATGAGATTGTATTTATATCTACTACGAAATTGTTTCTGCTGAGAAACCACCGCTCAGGAGAAGCACATTTTCCCAAATGCTGACACAGGAGAGAAGCTCTATGCTTGTTTGTACTGTTGTCACTATCCTGATAAAACGGGCACTGGGTGATGTAAGATAATGTTTTCAAAACGTTCCTTGCAATAACTATAATATGTTTCACAGCTGTCCCTGCATCACCTGTCCGCAGACTCTGGAGACAACCTCGGGGTGAAATTCAGTGCAAGCTTCTGTTGAAAGGGACCAAAACACGTCCCAAGCCCACGGCTTTCTGGTAGCGTGGTTTTACCCAGAGGTAAGGTGAGGTGTGGGAAGCCTAATTCTCTCTTTCCGAAAATCTTCAACAAATACCTTCCCGGGATGCCCAGGCGGTTCAGTCGGTGAAACGTCCCGCTCAGGTCATCCTCTCTGGGTCATGACACCAGCCCCGCAACCAGCTGTGCACTGAGCATGATGGAACATGCTGGAGAGTCTCTCCCTTGCCCCCGCCCTTTCCCCACCACTCTTGCTCTCTGTAAAAAAAAAAAAAAAAATTAAAGAAACAAAAAATGGGTTCTCACAGCTGGCCGTGGAAAAAGATTGGACAGAGTGAGTTCGGGTTTTAGAACTTCTGGAAAACCCTTGGAGTGCAGACAGTCTGTGATTCTGATTGATGCAATACTGATTTCCTTCAATAATCAACCAGGAAAAGAGTGTAGGGCTACTGTTCTCAACTGAAATTAAAGAGCCAAATAAGCCCCAAGGAAGTCAATCCTTGGGTGGAGAAACAATCCCCTCCAAACAAAAAGGAGGGGATCAGTGCAGTCACTCTGAAATCGGAGTGAAACTGGCCAGCTGAAATTCACAGCACTTGAAGCCGCCTCAGCATCTGCCCCTTCAAATGCACAGGCACCCGCCTCATTCAGGCGGAATGCACTGTGATCTCCATCTCGAAGAGTCTCCAGTGCAGGAAATCTGGACCTCAGGGAGAATCGCTGGAAACCGAAGGGGCCGTCGGGTCGTGTTCTCGGGCTGGCAAAGCACCAGTGACTAGTGAAGGCACAAGGGACTGTGAGAAACTGCCTCTTCGGGCCCAGCACCGGGGATCCCGTTACATCACAGAGGTCGAAACCACTTCAAAGCCCAGATATTGGCAGCCTGAAGCCCACGAAGGATTGAAATGAAATCCTACCTATTTCACCAGGCCCAGAGCGATGAATCAAACAACTTAATTCCTCCACTGAGCCTCGGTTAATGATCAAGAGGCTCGTCTCCCCACTGGCACGCTTGGTATATGGGGTGTAGTTTGTCTTTATGTATATGTTTCATTTTTCGGAAAGCTATCCAAGATGATGGAAAGACATAAATTAAAGAGCTATTTTATGGGTTGGGGGGAAGGCATTCATTTTTTTACTTTTATTTTTATTTTGTTTTTTTGGTCCTGCCACCTGCAAAGTCCTTTCAGAGTCACAACCGACAGAAGCTGAAATGCTAGAAGGGAAAGAAGCAAGAAGAGAGAGTCTGCACCGTTACAATAGGAAAGGCTCTAGGAATGTGGCCCTAGGCCCAGGAATCCAAACTGGTTATCCCAGACCATAATTCTTTAAAAATATTTTCCAAGAACAGAGACTTGTGTCCCAAAGACTAAGATTGTGCTGGGGAGCTCTTACACTCCAGTCCAGCATCTTGCCTTGGAAGGGTCTAGAAGTTATCAAGGAGAGATGAGTTTGAAAACATACAGAGGTCCTACAGGCCAGCTGCCCAGCATTCCTGCAACTTTTTCTTTACTTTTCTTGCTGTAGTCTCCTGGGGCTGTTTCTACCACCACTCCCTCACCGAAGCCCCCACACCCAGCACTCCCATGCCCAGACTGCTAGTCCTCTTTTCTGACACATGCTAAAAGTCCAGTTTCGCACTCAACACCCACAAGAAAATTTCTCTGCGAATGACACAAATTTGTAAAGTTCTTTCCTAAAGCCCTGCCGGGATTATAAGCCACTTATCACGGACCTTAGTTTCCTCATTGTTCAAGTGTTAGTTCTGTTTGCAAAAAGATGATTCATTATTGGGACGCCTGGGTGGCTCAGTTGGTTAAGCGGCTGCCTTCGGCTCAGGTCATGATCCCAGCGTCCTGGGATCGAGTCCCACATAAGGCTCCTTGCTCGGCAGGGACCCTTCTCCCTCTGCCTCTGCCTGCCACTCTTTCTGCCTGTGCTCGCTTGCTCTCTCTCTCCCTCTCTCTGACAAATAAATAAAACTTAAAAAAAAAAAAAAGAAAAGATGATTCATTATTGAAAAGTCTTATGGCTGGTTATACTTCAGGATTCCCCGAGCACTATTTTAGCCCAACAGCACAATAGCTACTCACTAAACAGTTGAGGGTTGACCCAAGCTCTAGGTGAACTATAAGATTGAGCGGGAATTGGACCTCAAAGCTCTAAGGTCTTGGGATGCAACAAGGGTGAGATGTGCACAGGCAAATGATTGTTTCCTCTGACACAGAATTGAGGGCGCGTGGCTGTTGCCATTGACTATGGCCTAAGCTAGAGAGTCTTCTTGTCTGGTGCTCAAAGACTACAAATGACATCTTACACCTTTAGAAGGAAAAGAACAGCTGCTTCTGGAAAGGGCGCCAGAAATTTTAACAAGGGACTTCCCACCCCGTTTTCATCAAGTCCTCAAAATGGCAGGCACCGGCCAAGCTCCGCACAAAGAGCACGTATGTGAGAAGACCTGGCAGGATTGAGATGATTTTAAGAAATCGGTGCCTAAGGAGAGAGAGAAGTCTCTTCAAGGCACGAGTCTGTGTCCCAGAGAGCCTTGGAATCTAAGACGACACTGCCTCTTGCTATGTGACAAAGAACCTTGCCGCAGAGGAGAATTTGCTCAGGAGAAAAACTGACATGACTGAGAAACCAGACTCAAATTGAGTCAGAGCCAGCATGAGGCACGATTTGCAAGCAGGTGAAGTTGGCCAGAGGCGCTCTTGTGATCCCCCCTTTTTGCATCTGTCTTTCTTCTTCCATCAATCATCCTCCAAGCCGGTCCTCGAGCAACCTGCTGGATTCCAGTCTCAGCCCTTGGGACCTCAGCCACCACTGCTTTTCATAATGATCACTCACACTCTGGGATTCTCAGGAACCTGGTTTGGAAGGCAATCTGATCAACTCCTGGAACGGCAAGATTGCTAAGCAAAAAACTTACTCAGGGATTATTTTATCTGACCCCCTAACATCAAACGGATGTCACAGATCTGAAGGGATTAACCCTGTCCCCCCACAGCTAACTAGTAGCAGAACAGCGACCACCCCAAAGCCTCCTGATTGGCAGTCCTTCGTCCCTCCTACCATACCATCCAGTAACTCATCCGATAAATACTCACCGAACACCAACCGTGTTCCAAACCCTGTGTTAAACTGCCACACTGAGATCACCAAGTTACAGGCTAAAGCTCAGTATTATTCTTTGAATCATTTATTCATTCAATAATAATTCACTGAAACTTCTAGAAGAAAACACAGACAGGAATCTCCTTTACATCAGTCTTGGTGATGATTTTTTGGATTTGACATCAGAAGTACAAATACTGATCCAATGTGTATAAATCCTGAAATGTAACTCTAAACTAAAATAAACTTGGTTACATATAAATAAAACTAAAAAGCAATGAATTTGAAATCAGTTACATTAATGTAATGTGCCCATCGATGTCATTTTGCTGAAAAGAAGTCACAAATGAATTTTCAGTCCTAGTTCTTTTCCTATCTCAGGACTGTACCCCTTCTTCTATTCAGATTATTACAAAGCCTTCTTTTATACAGTTTTTTGAGATGTCATACACCTGTCACTTGGCACAAACACATCACCCGACAATAAAACACATCACACTGAAAACTCAGGAGTAAATAGGAACTTATCTTTGCTACTGTCTGGGCCTCCCTTCTCCATCTCTTCCTCTCTCTCTCTCTCTCTCTCTCTCTCTGTCTCTTCTTCCTCCCCAGAGACACCATCCCATAGAGACACCACCATAGCCGGATTCCTCATTCTGGCAGCTAAATCAGTCTTCCCCAAGAGAACAAGGCTTTCAGCCTCTCCCAGACAAGACCTTCTGGCCAAGGAAGAGCTGGTTCTTTGTTGAAGAGGAAAGCAACACCCAGCTCCACCATATGTTGGAAAATTCCAGTGAGAGGGGCAAGGATGTTTTCTCTGCTTCTTCAGAATAATCCAGAATAACTCCTGTCATTGCCACGAATACACAGCTTTCATCTGGAAATGTCCTTCTGGAAGGTCTCATCTTGGCATAGTCCACAACAACATGAAGAGTGAACACTTTGTGTGAATGGGCATGAAAACTTCAGCACCTGGCCCACATCCCCTCCCCTGCCTGGAAAGCCCCCTCACCCCTAAGGGTCTATCAGCCACATGGAAGAGGAAGAGTCTAGAACTTGGAAGTTGTCTTTAACCTCCAGGCGCTCCTGGGTTCATATCATTCTAGTAGAGACTCTTGCAAATACATTCGTGATAATGGTTATGGCTAACAGCCGGCTTATTGGTTGCATTTCTGTCTGGGAAGTGGGATTAAAATCTGTGCTTAAACCTGAAAATTGTTGCTTCCTTTGTCTCCCATGTTCCAACTGACCACTGTTGAACCAATGAAACCACTTAAGGGACTCTGCCACCTCCCAAGACCAAATTTTAAATAAGAGCTAACCTGCTCAGATGACATAATGAATGGCAGATTCATCATGAATTTTTAACAAAAACTAGAATGTGAGGAGGACAGGACCCAATCCTGGTGGCAACCAGGCCACTCCCCTCTCCCACCACTGATCTTCTAGCTTTGTTCTCAGACATAGGAAGGCACTGGGCTAGGACTCCCAGAGCCTCATTGTCAGGGGCTCAAAACAAGCATCCCTGGGAGGAAGTTATTGGACTTGAACAAGATGAAATGAAATGCACAAAAAAAGGAGGACGATTATTCCCGGGGCCATCTTCTGGACCAGATATGGACCCCACCGTCTCCTTCTAATATTTACAGAATCCCCCCCCCCCTTTTTTTTTTTTCAAGTAGGAAGCTAGAGCTTAGGAAGGTGAAGTACATTGCCGGCCCTCCAACACAGGTAAATAAGAAGCTGGCCCCGCCTGACCCCAAAGCCCAGCCCTTGACCTCTCTCTGCTCCACCATCCTGCCCTTAGCAAGACTTCAGTTAGCACCGTTCCTCTCCTCTCTGGCCCCCTTCCTGACTTTCACTACAACTTTGAAACCTCTTTCACCTGCCCATTCCCAATTAAATGACTAACCAACCTCCTCGCGCATATTCTCGATATGTCTTCCTAAATGTTGTCTTCGTGTCTATAGCCAGGAACTGTGGGACTCCCAGCATGTGCCAGATGAGACATACCTTCCCTTCCCCCTTAGCATCCGGCTGACATCTGCCTAGTTTGGTAGGACCGATGAAGAATGGTGTGGCTCTCAGGCAGACCCTTTCATTGCTAGTAATTTTACCGAAAACCTTATTTAATTTGTAAATCCATGTCTGCAGGCTGGGCTCGATAAACTCCTAAGTGAATGAGGAAAGGCAGGGAGGGGAAGGCAAGAAAGAGAGAGAGATGCTGAAAATCCCACGGTGCCTTGAGTCCCCGGTGGAGAGATACACGTCAGCTGCCCTGTAATAGTTCTGGTCAAAGGAGAAAAACAGATTCAGTAATAAAAAATTAGAAGGCAGCATGAGAAAGACTATCAGGGAGACAGACACAAAGTAGTATGAGACCAGGATCGGGGAATCTGGAAGGCTTCTCAGAGGAGCTGTATCTGGTGACAAGGAACGAGGGGACCAACTGCTGAGGGAGGCTGGAAGGAAGCCAGCGCAGGTGCTTTTCCGTGCTCTTTGATTCAAGTCCCACAGTGAGCCTGGTGATGGGCCATATCAGGCCCATTTTTACAGAGGAGAAAACCGAGACCTTTTAGGAGGGTTAACTGATTTGCCAAAGACAAAGCTTGTAAACCACGAGCCCCAAAGCCCTGCGCTTTCCCGCGGATGGTCTAGCTAGCAAGCTGGCCACTTGATGCATAACACTCCTCTAGCATACCTAAAAGTTGCCAGGCTTTGCAGATCATTTGATGATTTGGCCTCCAGCTGAACAAAGGGGAGTTTGTTTTCAGGGGCCTTTTCTTTTCATTCTTTAGCCTCTCCTGCCCCCTGGTGGTTCTATGGAGTTATAGCCACCTGGGCTTCCTCGCAGTGAACGGGGCTCTATGGAGGCTAGGGAAGAGGGGATAAGGGGAGGAAGCAGGGGTATAGTAAATGATATTTATGGACAAAGAAGCAAAGAGGTGGTGCATGCCTATTTAGAAAGCCCAGCTCAAGTGGATCTGCATGTCAAGGTATCATGAAACTCAGGAACCGAAACAGTAGGGAGAGGATTGCTCCCCACAAAGCTATTATTTCAAGTTCTGGACCAGCATGGACTTGTCTACCTCACTACGATTTTGCCAGTAAGAAACAATGTCTTCAGTCAGTGATGAAACAGTCAACAGCCTGCCCCCCGGAAAGGGGATATCTGCTCCCACCTCCCCCCACCCCACCCCCTGCATGTGAGAAACAGACCTCATCCTTGGTCTCGAGTATCTGAGAAATGCCTGCAAACAGCAGTAACTACTAGTTTTGCCTTTCATTCTTCAGAATTCTTGCTGATTTCAGATGCGCGCTGCTCTGAGATGGGCATGGCCCCAGCCCAGCCCGGGAGAATAGGACACTCAGCTAACAGGGAGCATTTCCATTATTCAAGACAAAAGACCTTTTATCTCCAGGAAAAATGGCCAACCTTCACCGTTCCTAGAAAACACGGTAGGAAACCAGAATTGCAGCGCACAGTGAACAATTTACATCAGAAGCAAGGAAGTCACTTCCAAAGGGAATGCGAAAGGCAGTGTAGTATGTTGCAAAGAAAACTGAACTCAAAATCTAGAGAGCCAGGGGCACCTGGGTGGCTCGGTGGGTTAAACTTCTGCCTTCGGCTCAGGTCATGATCTCAGGGTCCTGGGATCGAGCCCCGCATCAGGCTCTCTGCTCAGTGGGGAGCCTGCTCCCCCCCTCTCCCCGCCTCTGCCTGCCTCTCTGCCTACTTGTGATCTGTCTCTCTCTGTTAAATAAATCAATAAAATGTTAAAAAAAAAAATCTAGAGAGTTGGATGTTAGTTCCCACCCTGCCACAAACCAGCAGGGTGACCTTGGGAGAGCCCTGTTACTGGAGGGTTCCCAGTCCCCTCCTCTACAAAGAGAGTGTCACACTCAGCAATCTCTAATTGTCCATTCAATCCTAAATGTTCACAAGCTTAATGCTTCCCTTTGGAGACTGTCAAAAGAGGCAGGCAGTGGGGGCAGGGAAGAGAGAAATATTTTAAACTGTTTCCACTGGTTTGGACAGAGATGTACTTGCCTCCAAGGGAATGACTACAATGACCTTTTCAGATGACCTTCTCTTCCAAAATCAAAGGAATTTAGGGATCCTTCTCAAAATAGAAGCATTTTGCCTGATGAATAAAATCCTAGCATCTCAAGATTTTAAACATTAATGGTCCTCTAATACAACCCCCTGACTGATGTTTGAATCCTAGCACTAGTCCTCAGGCTCCTTCTTAAATACTTCTAATACTAAGGAACTAGTTCTTTTCAAGACAATTCGAGCAGTCTTTGAAAAGCTGGTCTTTAGAGGGGACTTCTGCCTCTTTAGCTGAAGTCTGCCTCACTATACTGCTAATCATTGGTCTGAGCTTTGTCCTTGGCGTCAGAGAGAAAAAACCTAATTCTTCTTTATCTTAATAGTTATTCAAAGATTTAAAGGTATTTTAAAAAGTTATCATCTGTGCAACCTTGGGCAAGAACTTAAACTTTCCTGTGTCTTCTTTTTTTCATCATAAAGTGTGAGTTAAATGAGTTAATATGTTAATATGGCTTCACAAAGGAGAATAAGTCATCACCTCCTTGACTGTAAAAGTTATGCCTTTATTAATAAGCCCTTAAGAATTCATTAGGGTTTTTAGTGCCCACCAGTACACTAAAGGAGGTACAATGAACTTCCTATCAATTAAATCACTATCACCTAAAATCTCTTAATCACTTTTATACTTTTCTCATTTTATACTTGGTCAGAAAGGGTTCCAAAAAAGATGTTTCAACAAGGTAAATATTAAAGAATACTTTATGTATTTCAACATACTGAGAGGTTTTGACAACTGGGGTAAATGGTTGGGATTGAATCAGTGATATGTAAATAGAAACCTAACAAAAAAAATTCATTAAGTCTAGGAAAAACAAAACATTGTGCAAGAAAGGAAAAATACTTGTATCTGCTACCAGTCGCTCTGTTTTGCGTTTATTTTGTAACAGTATATTGAGGAATTGGAATTTCAAATCAGTGGGAAATAAACAAAAACTTTTTTAATCCCTGCTTTTATTCGCACTCTGTCAAATCTTTCTTCCCTGCTTGATCATAAATCCTTTCACACCTTGCGCAGGCCCCATAACTACCCAGTTATTTGCAGTCATTAAAACTCAGTCCCATCCTGTAACGAGTCTGGGCTCATATCTGGTTCAAAACTTGCCCTCTCCCTCATTGCAAGTCAGACCGGCAGCTCAGTCAGACTAGAGTGGGAAGGAAGACATGCTTTTATGGCCACACCTCCTCCAGGCTCAGACTCCAGATCCTTTGGGGAAGGGAGATGGGGAGGTATCCGTGAAAGGCAAACACTTCTTCATTTCACCGGAGTCACCAGTCCTCTCTCTGGCCGATCCTGACTGGCCAGTAAGGCGAGGCATGTGAGGCAAGAACCCAAAGTGGACTCTTCTATGGGGTTCATGAGTAAATGGGTTGGAGGATAGCAGAGGCTTCTCCTCACTATATGGGCTATAGCACATGGATTCCCTGATGTGGAGCCCTACTCTAGCTCCGTCTCTCCTATCTTCCCAAATCCTGCCATTAGAGGTCCATCCAACACCTTTGGCCCATGCAGTCCCCGCATCACTGGGTAGCCCACTTATGTGGAGTTTCAGCAAAAGGGCTCAGCTCCCACCAAGTACACTCAACCCACTAGAGACCCCAGGTCCCCTCCCAGAACCAGTGCTTGGTAGGCTAGGGCACTGCAGCCGCCCCCTTCTCACCCTGTGGGCTCCCTCCAATGCTTCCCCCTTTCTCAGGTGCTCAGGGGCCGATCCGCAAGTGTGATGACCAAGGAGGCCAATCTCCTGCCTTGCAACACACACGCCCCAGCTTTACAGATGATTGTCTGAGGTCTCCCTTCATTTGATGGGAGGGAAGGAAAAGCACCCTTGTTCTCCCTCTGGGGAGGTAGCAATCCCCTTTGACCATAAACACTGTACTCCTCCCATGGCTAATGACTAAGAATTCCCTGTCTCTGAGCCCCTTTTATAAGCTGACAGCGTCCCCCTTGCTACCGCGTCCTCCTGTGTGGATGGGGTGGCAGTGATGGCCGACACATTCTGCCACCTCCTAGGAGCCCTGGAGGGAGGTGCCTCTGCTTCCCTCTCTCAACCTCTTCTTAAAAAGTAGGAGTCTTGGAGCCCCTTACTTTCCAACTGGGGTTTTAGTCACAATTCTGGGACAGAAGCTGTTCCTATATCTGTCTCCCCTAATGAACTTTGTGCTCCTAAAAGACAGAGGCCATGTCTGATCCCTCAGTGTATCCCAGCCCTTAGCCTGGCACCGGGCATGTAACAGGTCCTCTGTAGGTATGGACTGAATGAAGTGGGACTGAGAGATTAATTAACGGTTGGATAGACAAATAGACAAATGACAGATTGATAGATGACTGATAGATAATAGATGGAAGGATGGCTAGATAAATAGACAGACAGACAGACAGACAATAGGTCCTCTTTCCAGCTCCACGGACATCCACAAGAATAAACCACCACTAGTCTTGTGTGTCCATCTCAGCCTGAGATGGCACAGACATGACAGTGAGAGCTTCGTTGAAGATCCCCCTGGAAATGATTGTCTTCGTCCTCTCTCGTCCTCGTACGTCTACTTTTTCCTCCTTCTCTCGCGTGTTGTTGACCTCAGATACGAGGATATTTACGCTACACCAGGAAGAAGAAAAAACAAAATAATCTCCTTTTTTCATCTAAAATGTCGGAATGGGAAATGTGGTAACTATCCCTGGTGTTTTTAAGAACTGAGACTTGTCCAAAAAGTTTCCAAAATGGCCGGCATGCTGCGATGGTATAAATACCCTCAAATTACCGCCAGAATTCTACCTTAGAAATGCGTCCTAGAGGTCGGACTGGGAGAGGGAGGAAATAAAAAGCCTGGTTGGCCCCCAGCTAGGGCTTCTCATTTATTTCCTCCTAAAGACCCACCACCCCAGGAAGAAGGATCAGAAATCAAGAAACACGGGGGGCGCCTGGGTGGCTCAGTGGGTTAAGCCTCTGCCTTCGGCTCAGGTCATGGTCCCAGGGTCCTGGGATCGAGCCCCGCAGCGGGCTCTCTGCTCAGTGGGGAGCCTGTTTCCTCCTCTCTCTCTCTGCCTGCCTCTCTGCCTACTTGTGATCTCTGTCTGTCAAATAGATAAATAAAATCTTTTAAAAAGGGGAAGGAAAAAAAAAATCAAGAAACACGGGATGCACTGCTGACCCTCCCACCAACCTCTATTTCATTTCCTCCTCTGTAAAATGAGGAACTTGAACCTTATGAATCTTAAATTTTTATAAGTTTTAAACTCTAGGTATTTAAAAGCCATGAAAAAAATCTGACAATAGAAGCTTTTCTTGAAAAAGACAGTAATTTCCAAACCAAGTGTGGTAGGCTGAATAATAACACCCCCCCCCAAGATGTCCATGCCCTACTCCCTGGATTCTGTGAATATGTTACATTCCATGATACAATAGACTTTGCAGAGATAATTCAGCTTACAGACCTTAAGATAGAGAGGTTATCCTGAATTATGCAGGTGTGCCCAGTTTAATTACATGAGCCCTTAAAAGCAGAGAGATGTCATCGGCTGAGAGGTGGCGGAAGGAGAAGTCAGGGAAACTTTAAAACGTGAGGGGGACCGAGCCACATGGAAAGACCCGTGGCTGAGCCACACAGAAAGCACAAGAAGGCTTACTGACAGCCTCTAAGAGCTCAGGGGCCTCAGTCCTACAACCATAAGGAATCGAATTGAGTCAGCAACCTGAATGAGTCTGGAGGCAGATTCGTTCTAAAAGTCTCCAAAAGAGGAACGCAGCGGGCCAACAGATTAGTGCTTTTGTCTTATTGGCAACCTTCATTCTACTCGCATTAAGAAATTTCAGTGTTTTATTACAACTTCCTCTTACCACAGAATGGGGCCTCAATTGCCGATTGCAGGACATCATCCCTTCCCAAGTACAAGTGCTTGTTCCTTCCGGGCCAAAGCCCGTGTGCCCGTCACTGTGCTAAGTCCTGGATCTGTGTTTTTCAAACTGTGGATCATGACCCACTGATGCACTGTAACATTAACTTAATAGGTCATGACCAGAAATTTTAAAAATATGAAGTAGCATAGGACAGTAATTATCAGTGTATCACACACAGGAAGGAGAACCATCGCTTCCTGAAGTCTTGTTAAAATGATGTGTCTTTCTCTCCGCTTATATGGAGGTATGCCAGCCAGTAAAACAAACAAACAAACAAAAGAATGTATCTCCTGGGGCACCTGGGTGGCTCAGTGGGTTAAAGCATCTGCCTTCGGCTCAGGTCATGATCTCAGGGTCCTGGGATCGAGCCCTGCATTGGGCTCTCTGCTCAAGCGGGGAGCCTGCTTCGTCCTCTCTCTCTCTGCCTACTTGTGATCTCTGTCTGTGAAATAAATAAAATCTTAAAAAAAAAAAAGAATGTATTTCCTACAGCAGATTGTAGTTGAAAAAACAGACAGTGCTTTCAAATCATCCTATCACTTGATCCTGACAACTCCGTATCAGGTAGGAACTGTTATATCCTCGGTTTGAAGATAAGAAAACAGGCTGGAGGGGGGAAAAAAGGTTGAGCAACATGCTCAGGACCTAAGAGCCAAAAAAGCAGTAGATTTGGGATTCAAATCGAGATCTGTTGATTCAAGGGCATGCTCTCAACCATATGTTGTCTCCCTTTAACAGAACTAAGAAACAAAACAAGAGACCTTGTTCAAAGCTATGCTCATACCTGTTGACAAAAGACCCACTATGAAAGGCATACACATAATTATCTTAGACTAAGCTTCCACTTACATAGATCAGCCCTGTTTTCCACCCCTTGATTCCATTCTGCGTAAATCAGATTTGGGATGAGGACTGGTTCATAATATTTACAGAAATTGGATGCCCTCCGTGTTCAAGGTGTGCGTTCACAGATCCCCTGAACTCACCCACATGTGCCGCGGTGGACATGGAAACATGCATTCCAAAGCCTTCACGGTGTCTTTTGTAAATCATACGCGTCCTTGGAAATAGCGCCGAATTCTCTAACATCCCTGTCTCTGCCCCACACTTCCGTGTCTGTCTCCCCAGTTTGCGTCTGGCGATCTGACTTCAGGAGAGCATCCTAGAGCAAACCGGCATGGAAAGCCACCAAGCCGTACTTGGATTCTTCCTCAGCATGTCCAGTATTGGCATTAGAATATAGGTAGAAAACTATTTTAAGGAAATGTGATTTCTTTTTCCTGATATTGTCTTCTCTTTTCTCCTCTTTTGTGGAGAGAAACATAACTACTTAGGGACATACTACAAAGAAATTTCTGAGCATCGTTTGGAATTATCTAGTCTCAACTGGCAAATGATACAGATTGCCATAGAAGTAAAACCAACTCAGGGTGCCCAGGTGGCTCAGTCAGTTAAGCCTCTGCCTTCGGCTCAGGTCATGATCTCAGGGCTCTGGGATCGAGCTCTGCATTGGGCTCTCTGCTCAGCAGAGAGTCTGCTTCTCCCTCTCCTTCTCCCCATCATCCTCAAATAAATAAGGTTTTGGGTTTTTTTTTTTTTAAGATTTTCTTTATTTATTTAATTGACAGAGAGAGACAGCGAGAGAGGGAAACACAAGCAGGGAGAGTGTGAGAAGGAGAAGCAGGCTCCCCACCGAGCAAGGAGCCTGTTGCAGGACTCTGATCCCAGGACCCTGGGATCACGACCTGAGCTGAAGGCAGAGTCTTGACGACTGAGCCACCCAGATGCCGCTAAATAAGATTTTTTTTTTTTTTTTAAGTAAAACCAATTCTTCTCCCCGTGCCATGTGGCAGGTTGGATGTCTTGTTGGCTTTTCGAGTAGTTTTACAGATCTGACCCAGGTAGATAAAAGTGACTATACGTAGGATTCCCTTTATACTCCAACAGGAGTTCGGCTGCTTTGCCAGGATTAAAGAAATAAACAACAAATTTACTGCGTAACCAGGGCTTGGATCAAGGTGACCAGCCAAATGACCTCACCCCTACAATAACAAGTGAAAACTTGCACAGGAATAAAAACAAATTGACTCAAAGCCCAGCATTTGGCCCTTGAGCTCTCCGGATGTAAGGAGTAGAGTGTTCCTTTAAATTACATTATGTTAAATGACCCCCGATTCCTCCAAATCTTCCCACGGAGGGTCGCAGGGGACGAGTGAGCCCCTTTAATACAAACTGAGAACCTCTTCATTCACAGCCAGAGACAAAGCCAACCCTACCGCAGAACCAAAGAGCCTCGCTGACTATAGACAGGGTTCCCTGATGGAGGCCAGAAATCACCACCTCCCCAAAGAGCCTCAGAACTGCAGCTTAGGAGGTCGCCATCAGGAACATCCAAAAATTCATTAAAAGTCCTCATGGGCTTCTCCCCGAGCAGAGTGAATCTTGTCCTCGTGTAGAATGCCCCACGAATGCCAAGTTGAGAGAATTTGGGTGCTTTCTGGGTCTCGGAACTTTCCGTCACAACCCCTGAGCAGCCTGGTATCGATCTGGAGTTACCGTCAGGCCACTGGTTCCATCATTTTGATGGACATGAGTTAGATTATGTGGCCAAGGAATAAATCAGTCCAAGCTGGATGTTCTCATCGGATCAGTCAGTTCGACCAACTCAGCACGAGCCAACTGACAGCAAAGACACATCCCTGGAGGGATTCAGGAGGATAAGAAATTTCTCGGGTTTGGGGCAAAAACAATTTCTGCTGCAAAACTAATGGAACGTCTCTGGTAGCCAGACAGCCCGAACCCACGGACCTCAAGACCAGAGGTCACTCCGGCTGTGCAGCCCAGGGATCCCTTGGGTTCTGCATTTCAGGAGCTGCTGTCCCTTCATGTACTCACTGTCCTCTGACCTCACCCTCGAGCTGCCTGGACCACTTCCCTTGTTAAAAATACCCCAGAACCATCCTCGTTTCAGAAAAAGCAGCATGGTAGTGGCCAGTGTCGATGTTGCCGAAGAAGCCAGCAAATCCGGCCACACGAGTTTCCAGTCCAGCCACGCAAGGACCTAGGAGATCCTTCTGCCCCGGAAAGCCTTCCTGGGCTTCTAAGTCCTGAGGGACATGGCAATATGCCTCCGGGCCTCTGGGGGGGACCATCCAACCTCTTTGTAGCAACAAAGATGTAAATACATCTCAGGTTCAACCCGCTGACCCTCAGCCTGTTTCTCTCCACCAGCTCCCTCCTACCGCACTCAAATGAAAACAAGAAGCATGGGCTTTCTTAAAGAAGGAGCAAAAGCTCCAGTCTTACCCATCACCTATCATCTTAACACTACCCTAATTCTTCCCGAAATGAAGCATGACAGTTGAATCTGCCAGCAACTTTGCTCTCCCCTGACCTTGGCAGCCTATGGAAAGAGCATCACTTTCCCACTGATCCGAGAGTCACTCTTTGAACAATTACTCTCGATAATCACCACAAATAAACTTTCTCTCTATAATAGTAGCTATTCCGCTTCTGGCTTTAATGTTATTCACCTTCTTCCAAATAAACATCATTTCCCAATGCCTGGAAAGTTCCAATCTTGTTCCAAATTTACATATTACTTTTCCATTATCTCAGGGCAGCAATAATAATAACGCTAACAGTTACAACATCTTCCTTCTCCTGGAAGAATCCTGGCCACTTTTGCACTTTTCTGCTCTGGAATTCTCTTATGGGCTTATTTTTTCTTTCTCCTCCTCCTCCTTAGTGGAAAATGTTACTTCTAGCTGCTGGATTTAATTTAATTTAATTTAATTACAGCATTTTCCACACATGCCCACAGGCTCTTGGTAATAGTTGCATTTTTAATAAATCTAATATATAATAATGACTTTGTTTTTAATTTTCCACTGAGAGTTGGATCCTAGGTTGAATACAGAGCTCCAGACAGGGGCGTCTGGTTCACTCCATGTGATTGGGTTTCAGGGAACCGAGAGGCCCTAATTGGAAAATGGTGGCGCCTTCACCCTCGATCCCCACACACCTGTGTTTAATGTCCTCCGCAAACATCCCATAGAATGTGAAATGACCAGTCATTTCAGTCAAAATGATCAAATAGGTTGTGCAGGCATCCCCCAGGCTGGACGACGAAAGGCAAAGAGAGGTGTGTAGATGGTCCCAGGCCAAGACCATTACGCACAAAGATTTTGTGAGCGGCACTCCTCCATGGAAGCCTTTACTCGGGGACCTGCTGCTCTCCACCTGTAGCCACATCACCGGGCCAATTCAGAGACGTCATTAAATACAATCCAACCAAAAGATGACTCCTATGACCATTGATCTGCCCTTCGCAAAGACCGCTCTCTAGCCATTGTCGATGTTCATTGACTGGCTGCTTTATGACCGTTGGTCCATGCTCAGTTAACCCAACTACATGGTAAATTAGCAAACCTTAGGGCATTTCTTTTCTTGTCTTCCTCCCCTATCCCAAGTGCTCGGTAGAGAGCACAACACAACAATATGTTCTCGATAATTTGGGGATTACTTTTATCGGGTGCTTACCGTGCCTAGGACTCCATTCTAAGCATGTTACCCATACTACTTCGTACAAGCTTCTCGTGCTATTGTCCCCGTTCTGTAAATGAGAAAATGGAGACCTACAGAGTCTAGACAGCATGCTGAAGCTCACTCTGCAAGTGAATGGCAGAACCTTCCAGCTGCAGCGTCTAAGCTGGTCACCACCAGGATGTGCTTACCAACTAAAGCTGAGTACAGCAAAATCTGTAGCAAAACGTTCAGAGAGTCCTCTACTTGCTTAATAAATCGGGCATTCTCTGGAGGTCAAGCATCAGAGACTGACGCTCCCCTAGCCAGTAACTGAGATCTGGACACAGGAAACTTCGCGACAGATTCCACGAAGCTTTGAGAAAACTGGGCAAGCAGGACAAGCCAGAGCTTCAGAATGAAACCGAAAACCGTGCCACCATCCTTCTCACACGCCCACTGCAGGGGGCAGTTTTCCAAAAGGTGGTGTGGGGGCAAGTTCCACCATGGCGTCCCAGCAACCGTCCCCATGTCCCCTAGGCCATGCAGGCAAAGCGTGGAGCACCGATCACCTGAGTCATCCTTAAATGTCTCCTGCTTCCCTCAGAAGGCAAGTGCACGGGAGGCCCAGCGGGAGCTGCTGCGAGGCCTCTCCCCACTCACCTCCCTGCCTTCCCTGGGACGCTGTCTCAAGACAGCCCAGCCTCGCCTCCCAGGTTCTGGCGAGGTATGGAGTCCTCGCCCGTGCCTCCCCCACAGCAGAAATGCAAACTGGAAATCCCCTCAGCTGCCATTTAGGATTGGCTCTTCGGCAATGGGGAGTCCCCGAGTTGTGTGCAGGGATCCAAACCCTTGTCTGTGTTGCCCCTTCCTGTGTGAGGTCTAAGGACTCCAGGGAGCGGCACACCTGCTGTTCCTCCTGTCAGACATGTGCGGAATAGGTGGTCTGAATCTGAAGGTGGCTTGTTTCCTCTTCACCAGCCTCATCAGCCCAGCCTTGGCCTGGCAGCACGTCTCCTGCGTGTCCGACCAGCTGTCCCATCCAATCGCTCCCCTACTCGGACAACGTAATGAAAATGAACCAGAAAGAATTATGTTTAAATAAGAAAGCTCTCATTTCAATGGACGCTGTAAACTCATACCTCCCAAATTTATAGGTATTTATCAAACACACATACGTTTCTATACAAAACATCCCTAAGAGGAATAACAAAGTTGCTCATCAAGAAGCATCTGCCTCTATGTGCCTTTTGTTGGGCAAGCTAGTGGTGATTTGGGGAAATTAAATGCAAATGCATTCAATTTCACAAAATTAATATTTATTTTCTATAAACAAGCTCAGGAGAATTCCCAGTGGGCCCATATTTCCACATCAGACCTTAAAATTAATTACCAATTCTGAATTTCAGAATCTGTGTGACTCCAAATGCTGAGATGTGTGTGAGTACAGAGCCCATTTACTCATCAGGTCTCCTATGGGCCATAACAATAAAAAGAAGGCAGGGAATTCCCCGTTGTATGAGCGAGGATTTGAGAATGAACTGTTCTGGCTAATAAATAAATACAAAGATGGCCAGTTTTCAAATAGTTACGTTCAAAGAACTATGTGGAAAAAAGATTAACATTAAAAATACCACAGACTTATTTTAAACCACTTTTGATGATTCAAGAGTCACTTACAAGACAAAGGAAATTAATAGTTATGAAGTGATTTAATTACCAAAGAATACAGGGAAAACAACAATTAAAAAAAAAAAAAACAATAGAGGGAGACAATCCTTGTCCTAAAGACCCAGACACTCTGTAGGAGACAAGATGTTCCTTCATCACACTAGAAAACAAGGCAACAGCCTTCAGAGCATCAGACTGGCCTCTGGGAAAACCGATTTTCCTACATTGGGTCGGCAAGGGGCAGTGGAAGTCACCTGCTGAAGGAGTGACAACCACATTTTTGCCTTTTAATTTCTTTCAAATGCCTTCGCAGTTCACTAAATGGATCAGCTGTTATAAATCCCAGGTATAATTGGCTTCGTGGACGGCATATACAAAGGCAAGTTAAATCACTCCCTTCTGCAAAATATAAACGTGTCCAGCACACCTAATCTCACTGGTACGCTCACACACAAGAAGTTCCTACAAAGTCATCAACCTTTCCGGTTGGACTGCTTCACTCTGTTTTATTAAGAATGATGTCATGCCCTACTCCTTCCTTTCTTTAAAAAAAAAAAAAATTCTACACTTCTTTTCCCATGGAAGCATCTAGCCATAAAGATCGTCTTTAGACGGCAGCGATCTGAAACTCATCCAGGGGTTTTCAGATACCCGAGAGACACGGCCAGAGAGGGGAGGAGGGACACGGAGGCTAATGACAGTCGTTCCCTTGGGAAGCTTTTTGGTCTGAAGGCACTCTGGCCAACGCCTAACAAACATCGCATGTCATCCCATTTCACAGCCCATCCCAGGCACAGAGTTCAGGTCCGTGCAGGGATTGGGAAGCCAGGCTGGACAATGGAGTAACTGACCGAGATCACAGTGGACTGTTCACACCTCGGCTGGGGTCTCTTGCCCTGACTCGGACCCCCGGCGCATGGGTGCCCGGAGCCCAGCGAGCAGCTGGCGGACTGCAGATGGTGCCAGGGTCTTCAGGCGGGCGGTCACCACCTCTGAGCTCCTAACCCTCCCGGCGGGACAAGGGGCACTGACGTGGGGAGAAACCAGCTACAGGGAGACCTGTAAGAGGCAGGCGGCTACAACGGACTTGCTTGTTTCTCCCTCCCACTAAAACATTAACACTTGAGGGCACCTGGGTGGCTCATTCTGTGAACCGTCTGCCTTCGGCTCAGCTCATAATCTCGGGGTCCTGGGATGGAGCCCCATGTCAGGCTCCTTGCTCAGCCCAGCGTCTGCTTCTCCCTCTCCTTCTGCCGCTCCCCCCACTCATGCATGTGCGCGCGCTCTCTCTCTCTCTCTAATAAGTAAATAAATAAATAAATAATCTTTTTTTTTTAAAAAACACTGTTAACAATTTGAGGACAGATGTCCTGACTACTTAATTATCGTCCCCAACCCGGGATCTGCTCCGCGGCACAGGGGGCTTGAAAAAAAAAAAAACTTTGTCAAACTGACCTTCATCCTTCTTTCTGCTCATAGGACAGGTGCATCAAATGAGTTGGCACACTCGGATGTAACCAAAGCATGGTTTTATCCTCTCACCCTATTGCCTCCACAAACCTGCCCTATAACCAAGCCCTTTCTCCGTCCCCAGATCGGGGAGCTCCCGCAGCTTTCCCAATTAGCTCAGAAAATAAAACATGTAACTGATAAGCAGCCAACACCAGTCCAGATTAAAATTACATCCACACTCCTAAGCAGTGGGAAACTTGTTCCCCTCCTCATGGTCCCCCAGCTCGGGCACAAACAATCACTGAGGCCATCGGGGAGGAGGTGGTGCTTCCCATTGTCAATCTACCTCCGCCCCAGTCTGGTCCCTGCTTTTCCTCTGTTATCGGGCGCAGGAAGAAGCCAGAAAAGAAATGGTACAAAACAGACACATTTGAGAGGCACAGTTAGATATTTGGCACTCTGCATACTCTTTTTCATAGATTTTTGTGGGTTCTTTATTCTTTAAAAAGATTTTATTGATTTAATTGAGAGAGAGAGAGAGAGCGTATGGGCAGGGACAGGGGCAAAGGGAGAGGGGGGGAGAATCTCGAGCACACTTCACCTAGAGCACGGAGCCCAACGCAGGGCTGGATCTCACGACCCTCAGATCGTGACCTGAGCAGAAACCAGATTCTTAACAGACTGAGCTACCTAGATGCCCCTTTATGGGTTCTTTAAAGGTCTCTCCTTAGTAAGGGCAATGCTTCTCCTGCTGTCCCCCTGTGACATGTCCACGGGCATGGGGTTGCTAGCCCTCAACCCCTCTGTGCAGTTCCCATGCCCCTACAGGAGGTTCTCCCTGGAGGGATACCTATAGGAAAAGTCCCTTGCATTGGCCACACCCTGGGCCCCAGAAAACCTGACCATTTTCCCAGTGTTTGTGCAAACAGAAGCTATTTCCTGACACATCTCTGTCTCCCCCCAGGCAGGTGCAGATCCAGCCCCACCCTGCTGAATTCAGACTCCCCAGGAGGGGTATTAACCTTGCCTTTCACTTTCTGTTGTCTGGTGCTTGGACATCCAAGTACTTCCTGACCCTTGAGAGGTGCACCCGCTAGGATGAGCCAGTTCCCAGTGATCACAAACAATTCACCTGTGAGGGCACCTGTCACACGCGAACCAACCCACCTGGAGCCCACACACCTCTATCGGGCCCCAGACCACTGCCCTAATCACTCCAGGGCTCCGTACCAATCAAGTAGGGACACTTCCTCGGCCCAGAGCCCACTAAAACTATTCCTACTGGCCAATTCCCAATCTGCTGACTCTGCGTTCCCATTCCTTCGTGCAGAAACCAGAATAAAGCCTCTTACCCATGGATTGTCCCTCTGCCCGTTGACTGTCCCAGTGCTTCCCGGTGTGCACCCGCCCCATGGTGTGGCACACCCTGTCCCTCTTCTGAACTGTGAGGAACAGCCTATATTTTTAATGACAGGAGTCTCCTGATCTGCTGGCCTTACCAGACCTCACATTTTCTATTAATACACTATATTTTACACGGGAGGGCATCAAACACCAGAGCCTATATTTCCCAAGCTCCTGGGAACATTTACTCAACCCTGAGGCCGTCACAGGGACTCATGCTCCCACGCCCCTGAGGAGGAATAGGGACAGGCAACAACCCTCACCAGAGGAATCCATACCCTCCAGTCTCTCTCTGAACAACCACCAGCATCTTCCATAACCTTGAGGTAGGTGATGAGTGAAAGGTAACAGAATCATGTTAATCACTTCACCAGTCCCATGTGAGTGGCATGCCATCTATGAAACCATTACCAGCTCTGGGCATTGGCTAATCTAGACGCAGAGTCCCATTTTAATATCCCCTCCCATAGACTTCCTGGATCCATGGGTCTCTCCATTTTGCAGCCTTTGGAGAGTCACGAAGTTGTCAAAGTTGTGTCTAGAAGGAACTTTATTCATCAGCTACAAACTCGCTCTCATTTCACACATGAAGAAACTGAAGCCTTTAATAAGTGAAGCCTTTTATTCCAAAGCCTCATAGGAAATTAGAGAGAAGAAAGCATAAGGAACAAAAAAGATAGGGGCCCCTGGGTGGCTCAGTAGGTTGAGCGTCCAACTCTTGATTTCGGCTGAGGTCATGATCTCAGAGTCAGGAGATCGAGCCCTACATCAGGCTCCACACTCAGCACAGAGTCTGCTTAAGAATCTCTCTCTTTCTCTCTCTCTACCCCTCCCCCATAAATAACCAAATCTGTAAAAACAAAAAAGGAAAAAGATAAATAAAACCAAAGCAAAACAAAATAATCCAATGGTAGCAATAATGAAAGTCTCACCTAAAAGCTGGCCATATGCCAGCATATCGAGGTCAATGTCAGCTCCACCAAGGAGAGTCCCAGTTTCTGTGTTCCAACACACCCCTGTCCACATGTCACTGCGACCCTGTGTTGTCATTGTTCCTTGTTCCTTGTCTTCTCCCTAGACCCTGAGCTGCTTAAGAACAAGATCCAACTTGGCTTCAAAAATCCATCAAAAATGAGTTCCAAAGTCAAGATCCTGGAATAAAAAACATGAATAAGGTGTGGTTCCTGCTCTCAAAGAGCTTACTATCTAATTTTAGCAGGTGGAAGATGAGGGGAGGTGACAATCAACAGATAATTTCATTATAAAACAGTAAAAGTAATCACTCCAGGTGGCCCAAGATCATATAAAAGAATAAGAGGATAGCCAAACAGGCAGGGGAGGTCTTCCTGCAGAACGACAGCTTTGTCTTGAAGGATGAAGGGGAATTAACATGTTAACACTTGGAAGGAAGGGATGACAGAAGGGGGCCTGCTGCAGGAGGCACGGCGTGAGCCTAAGGTCATGCTATGTGCCCAGAAGCACCAATCATTTGGTCTCCTGGAGAGTCAAGTTCAAGGCTAGGAGCAATGGGAACCAGGTAAAGAGGCAGCCTGGGTAGAGGAAGGGAGTGGTGGAACACATGAAAGGGCTTCACTTTATTTACACTGAAGTCCGTGGAGATT
Source organism: Mellivora capensis (assembly GCA_004024625.1). NCBI lineage: Eukaryota > Metazoa > Chordata > Mammalia > Carnivora > Mustelidae > Mellivora > Mellivora capensis. Next base: position 22,675 of record PISX010015543.1, read on the forward strand.
GGTCACCGAAAGGTCAGGATGTGATGGGGAGATTGGCAGGAGAGCAGCCAGAATAGGGATCTGAAAAGAGTGCTACAAATTGGAATGCACCTGCTCAAGGGTAGAGTCCTTTCCAGTTATGCTTTTCCAAAGGTATCGAGTCATATTCCCATTCTCTGTCCCACTTCATTTAGCTCCATGGATTCTAGAACCTGCAAAACCCACTTGATGTGTCAGGCTTAAATTAAGGCAATTTCTGACAAATCAGGCCAACTGGTTACCCTAGCAACGTTGCTTATGTTGAGAGTCATTTCCAACCAAGTGTTGTACATGAGCCTCCTGAAGGCACCAGAACATAACCAGGAAGGAGAACTCTTTACTGATTGGAGATCTTGGCAGATCCTTGCTGTGCTATTTTTCAATGTGGTGAAAAAGAAAATGTTTTTCATTACTTGTTAACGATAAGGTCTCCGCCTCTGAAATATTATGAAGGTTTAATCCAGGAGGTTCAAACTGGCCTACACTGATTTCATTACATTCCATAGGAGTGGATTTAGGGGATAATTGTACTCAGTGGTGGAAATAAAAAAAGTGTGCAGGCCCGAAATTTCAAACCCCATCGGCCAACAGGCGACTGGTTTACAGTATGCAAATGTCTTAGCAGACATCCCCATGGAAATCATTTTCCCTCCTCCACTCTGAATTAGTCCTTTGGAGCTTTAAAACTTAAAATCAGAAGTTTCCTTTCACCAGGGGTCAGCCCTGGAAAACTGCTCCCTACCCCACCAAACATCCTCCCTTTTGGGATTCCCAAGCTGAAGCTGATTTCCTGATTTACCGAATGCTTATTCTCATTACTGTTTTATGTCCTCTGGTTGAGGAAATGCTCTCTTTCCAAAGGCGTAACTATTTCCAACAAGATCCCAGTGCTCCTCTGCAAGAAGCAGGCCAGGGGAATTACTGCTATACATTTCAGTCCTTTCTTCCTTCTGCCAGCCAAAGGAAGGAACTTCACCAACAGCATCCTATTCAGATAATCTCATTGACATCCTCGATCAAGATTTATTTCCCCATCATCACAGGAACCAACAGAGAATAACTTGCTGTTTCTCTTGGAGCAAGAGGCTTGCAGGCCAAAGTTTCAAACTGCTGTTATTTATTCACTTGGGGCCGAGGGTTAGGGGTGGAGGGGTGGCCCGAGTGGGGTAAGCCATTGTAAAGGAATGCCAAATAACCAAAACAGTTATCTAAAGTGAGCAGATGTTTCTGGACTGATGTCATAACTACAGCCATCATTATCTTATTAGATCTGTATAGAAAACACCAGCTTAAACAAAAGAAAAGCTCAGCACTAAGAGGACTTCCCCATTATAGCTAGAAAGCAGCAAATTATGGAGCTGCCTGCTCACAGGCTTGAAGCTGCCGGGCCACACCCACTGTTCGTTCCAGTGTGTCTGCCGTACTAGAGAGGACGTGAACATCTCCCGGGCTAAGATCTCATTGAAGCCATGGCTACATGACAACAATGAGTGGCCTCCGAGAGTTAACAAATGCTGGCATAGTTGCAAGAGAAAAGGGAACCCTTGTGCACCATTGTAGGATTGTAAATTTCCACTGTGGAGGCTCCTCCATAAATTAAAATTAGAACTATCATATGATCCAGTGATTCCACTTCTGGAAATATTTCCAAAGCAAATTAAAACACAAACGTGAAGCTATCTGCCTCCCCATGTCCATAAGTGGCATGATTTACAATAGTGAAGACATGGAAATATCCTAAGTGTCTGTCGATAGGTGAATGGATAAAGAAGTTGCGGCGTATACATACCAGAGGATATTATTTGGCTACAAAAAATGAGGGAACCCCACCATCTGCAACAACATGGAAGGACCTTGAAGGCACTATGCTAAGTGAAATCAGTCAGACAGAGAAAGACAGATACCGTATGATCTCACTTCTATGTGGAATCTAAAAAAAATAAGACCAAACTCACAGAAAAAGAAATCAGTCTTGTGGTTACCAGAGGGGGAGCATGGCGGGGAGGAGAACTAGAGGAGGGTGATCAAAAGGTACAGACTCCCAGTTAGAAGATAAATAAGCACTAGGGAGGGAATGTACAACACAATGTCTACAGCTGGCACCGATGCTGTAGACATGACACCATGGTCCATGGGAAAATGTTAGAGTAAATCCTAAGAGTTCTCATCAAGAGGAGAGTGAATTCTTTCAATTTCCTTCTTCCTTTCTTTGTATTGTATCTATAGGAGATGATGGATATCAACTCAAGCTATTGCAATAATCATGTCACAATATATGGAAATCAGCCTTCACTCTGTGTGCCTTAAACTTACACCGTGATACACGTCAATGATCTCTCAATACAACTAAAAAGATAAAGTCCTTAATCATCAGTACTATTAAAATTATATAGACCCCAGATTTATAAAAACCATCCCAACTGTTGCACCTTAGAATACTACTTCATTACTTACTAAATAAATCCTTCCTACACTGAAAGGTAAACCCCCCCATAGCACTACTTCTCTATTCAGATAATCTCATTGACATCCCATTTCCAAATGATAAAGTGAAGTGCAAATTCCTTGGTGGGTATCAAAGCCCCTTGTTTTGAAACAGGGCCTTTGGGCACTGAATCCCTATGGGTACTTCTGGTTCACTAAGCTGGAATGGATTGTGGTGGACCAGAGGGCAGATCTAAGCACCTGCTCTATTGTAGTTGAAGCTGAATGATAGGTACCTCCTGGGTACTTCTAGTATGTTGGGAATTTTACCATAATAAAAAAGTTTTTGTTTTCTTTTTAAATTACACTCTTAGCGTACAGTGTTTCCCAGACTTCAGGTTCCCTGGAACATCTTCACAGTTTGACCATCTGCTAGTTGTATTACCATAGAACATCATATATGATATTTCTTTTTATGTTGACTTTATACTGATCCATGGTTTTAACAAAACTTGTGTTAATAATAATATTCATGAAATCCTACATTTAATGATATCATTTTCTAATATACATTCTAATATACATTTCTAATATACATTCTAATATACATCTATATATATCAAAATAAAATATTTCTACATATGCCATCAACATCACTCATACCAACAATAGTATGCAAATCCTACTTTGGGAAATACCAATAGATGACAAGCACTGAGCCTTGGACCTCCCTTATCAAGAACATCAAGTAGTTGGGGCATCTGGTTGGCTCAATTGGTAGAGCATGTGACTCTTGATCTCAGTGTTGTACGTTTGAGCCCCATGTTGGGTATAGAGATTATTTAAAAATAAAATCTTTTAAAAAAAAGAATATCAAGTAGTTGTATTACATTGAAACAAAAGGGGTGTGGAGAGGAAGAGTAACTACTACCTTTTTTTTTTAAAGATTTTATTTATTTATTTGATAGAGATCACAAGTAGGCAGAGAGGCAGTCAGAGAGAGAGGAGGAAGCAGGCTTCCTGCTGAGCAGAGAGCCTGATGTGGGGCTTGATCCCAGAACCCTGGGATCATGACCTAAGCTAAAGGCAGAGGTTTTAACTCACTGAGCTACCCAGGCACCCCAGAAAGAGAGAATCTTTTATTTTTTTATTTTTTTTTTAATTTATTTATTTGTCAGAGAGAGAGAGGGAGAGAGAACGAAAGAGCACAGGCCGACAGAGTGGCAGGCAGAGGCAGAGGGAGAAGCAGGCTCCCTGCCGAGCAAGGAGCCCGATGTGGGACTCGATCCCAGGATGCTGGGATCATGACCTGAGCCAAAGGCAGCCGCTTAACCAACTGAGCCACCCAGGCATTCCACTACTACCTTTGTAAAGACTGAATTTGTGGCTACTCTGAGAAGTTCTTGAATGCCTCTCCACTCTGCCAATTTCTCAGTTATTCCATGTTTTTCATGACCTCAGCAGTTTTGAGGAGTACTGGTCAGGTAATTTTTAGAATATACCTCAATATGGGATCCTTGGATGTTTTAATCCTAGTTAGGCATGGGCTATGGGGTTTGGGGAATCCACAGAAATGAAGTCCCTTTGTCATTACACAGGGGGTATACGATGGCAATATGACCTCACCGGGGGTTTTCACCTTGATCATTTTTTTTTTAAGATTTTATTTATTTATTTGACAGAGATCACAAGTAGGCAGAGAGGCAGGCAGAGAGAGATGGAGAAGCAGGCTCCCTGCTGAGCAGAGAGCCCGATGTGGGGCTCGATCCCAGGACCCTGAGATCATGACCTGAGCCGAAGGCAGAGGCTTAACCCTCTGAGCCACCCAGGTGCCCCTCACCTTGATTATTTTGGTTAAGGTTTCTCTATGACAAAGTTACTATTTTTTCTTTTCTATATTCTCTGCATTGAAAATGAGTCAGTACGTCCAGCCCACACTTGATTGGGGAGTACAGGGAGTAAGAAGATTAAGTTCTATTTCCCAGGGGACAGAAATACCACATATATTATGTGGTATTCTTCTGTAAGGAAGATTTATCTCCTCCACTGATTGACTGATTTGTCCAATTACGTCTAGCAGTATGCACTCATGCGTAGTTTTTCATACTTTGGGTTACAATTCAATACTCTATGCATTTTTTATTTATTCAAGTTGTTCCAACTTTGGCCATCCAGAGCTCTTTCGGGTCGGTGTTTATGTCCCTTTGACAAGCCTCCATCCTTTTGCTTTTTGAGCACTTCTCTATCTCCTGCCACTACAAGATTCTCCAGGTAAATCTTATATTTTCCCTGCTCTACCCCCAGAATCAGCCATTTCTCCAAGGAAGACTTATTCATTTTATTGGAGAACAGTACTGAGAAGACAAGATCTGGGTGCTCTCTGTGCTTCCACTCCTGGAGGGTCACTCCTTCTAGACCAAAAGGCTTTCCCTTAAAATATAAATAAAAGAGAGGGATGAGGGCAAGAGACACAACCAACAGTCACCAGGTTTTTGCTGTGCTGATCCCAGTAATGGGCAGAGCAGTGACTTGCACTCTGGCTCCTCTTGGGAAATAAAATAAATCCCACAGATCAGTTAGCTGGGAGGGACAGTGAAGGTAGATGACCCAGAGGATTGCAGAATTGGAGAGAAATGGAAGATGGAGCCATGGATGACAATTCATCCCAGTTTGCTGAGGACAGGCCTGCTCTATGCCTATTTCTCCAGTGTCATCATTCACAGAACCCCTTTCACTTTCACAAGTGTCCCACATTGAACAATAGCTAGTCTGGTCACCCTGCCTTGAGGATAAGGTTGTGGTGGATAAATCACTGAGGAAAAATTGAGGGTGCTTTGCTATGTCAAACAATGTAACCGTTCCTTCTGTACCTCTTCTAGAAATTTCCATGAAGATTAAACCATTTTTTTAATATTCCTTGGATTTCAAACATGTTTCTGTTCAACTTTATGGCACCCAACTGGCCATCCTGGACAATGACCTCCAAAGAGGTCAAGAGTGTCCATCCAAAAAGCCCATTGTTTTCTAAGTCAATGAACCCAGTAAGTTTGCTAGGTTTATCATCTCAGCTGCTTCCCCCTAAGGCCCCTTTGGTGCCCTAAGGGCAGATACTACAAATGGGATGGAACAAATAGACCTTTATGGATTTCGTGTTCACCTTCTCGCCTTGCCTTCCTCCACAGCGTGTCCTTGCCGTTCCTCAAAGAGCCACCTTGAAGGATGCAGATGGGGGGGGGGGGTCAGCTGAACTCCATCCTCTATGATTCAGATTTTGAAATTTGGAACTGATGTTTATGCAGCAAAAAATGTTTTCCCTTTACATAAGAAAGGCAGAGAAAATCATACAATGTAATTTAAAAACTCTACTTTTCCACCCAACAAGGAAAATTCCAGTATTTCCTGGCAGTCACAGAATGCAGGGAAAATGCAAAGTGCTATATTTGGAGTCTAGATGAACACTCACTTTTAAGTAGGTTTTATAAAGCAATACTAGCTCCAGGAATTGTGGTCCTAGAAAATTTAATCAACTGCAAAAGAGCCATAATAGTTTGTGCGAGTTTGAGAATGAAATGGTTTGAAATATTTGGACTAGAAGGGTCTCATGGTTTCTTTCAAACTAAGTTGCTCCAGTAAGGGTTACCTAAGTGCAAGCAAGCCCAGGTGACATTTTAATATTTCCAGGAAGCCCCTGTGCCAAGATTCAGCCCACAGAGAATGATCAGGTCTTCATTAAAACTCCCAGAAGTAGGAATTGAGACCAGGAAATAAGACATGCTCACTGCACCAAGGTGTTGAGCACCAGGGCTCAAATCAGAAGAGCTGCTCGGAAAGCAGGTCTCAGTCCTGGCAGAGGGAGTGTTATAAAACCCATAGCTCCCACCTCGGATTCCCTCCTTCCTGCAGTAAGGAGATAGGGTCTGCCCGGAGGTCCGAAGGCAGGTGTGAAACAGCCTTGCTGGAGTGGCTCCCTCGGCAGGGAGTCCTGAACGACTGAGAATGTGGGCCAGAGCCAACCCCGAGAATATGCAGGGAGTCGGCCTGAAGTTTCCAAGTGTTGCCTCCTCCTCTCCCCACCTCTTTCTTCAGCCTCAAGGTCGTCTTGCTCTTGGCCGGTATCAGAATCACCTGCAAACATTGCAGGTTTCACCTGCCGATTTCACAATGCAGAGCGGTGATTCCAACAGGAGTTTCATCAGCCACGTTCATCAGCGAGGCCGTCGTTGCTGGGGTTTGGGCAGAGTGAGAGAGGAGCTAGGGTGCCCGTGCTGGGTTGTGGGTTGGGAGGCTTGCTCTCCTGTCGGGATATGGCTCTTGACTCACCACGAGATTTGAGGCACACCGCTTAGCCTTGTGGCGACCCAGTTTTCTCAAGGGCAAAATAAGAGTTTGGAGTAGGTAAGTGTAGTATAATGGGACGTACCCTGGACCAGGAGTCATAAGTCCTGATTTTAAAGCCAAAGCACCTAATTTAACCTCCCTATGCCTCAGTCTCCTTGTCTTGGAAGTGGAGGTGAGGGGTGACAATGCCTTTATTTGAAGGTTATCTTGAGGGTCAAATAAGATCATGTGGGGGTCTCGAAGAACTAGGAAGTGATGCATAAACACACAGCTGGACTCCAGACGTCACTACTATTCTCATCTAAGCTCTGTGTGCTCTAGAACCAGGACTTCAAAGACTTTCAAAATGAAATAATAGTTACTGTCCATGACATTGCCATGGCTCATCCACGGTCTTATATCGGTTTTTCTCAGACGAAATGGGATCTTAGAATAAATGAATAAACTAAAAGCTAGCTCCACCCTTGTTAAAAAACAAAATGCTGATGTCTCAGGCATGGTCAAGGTGCAGGACAACCTCTTAAATTCCAACTGTCCACCAGCGGCTGGGTGTTTCAAAGTGACTTTCCTTATGCTAAACCCACGGAATGAGGAGTGCACACAGAAAATACTTACGCACTCGACTCAACAAGTATGAGAAGTGGAATTTGGATTTGGAAATATTCTGCATGTCTTGTTCTTAAAAGCACTGAAAAACGGGTCACATGTGTTCCATCCCCACAGAGCTAGAGGTCCCAAGTTGGTGTTTCTGTTTTAAATGTTGGGGGATGGGAGATATTCGTGTGGCGATGGTGTCACAGGTGTGGACATTTGTCAAAGCCTATCAAATTGTGCATTTTAAATATGTGCTGTTTATTCGGTGCTAATGAGATCTCTTTAAAGGTATTTTTGATAGAGGATGGGTTGGTGTTCAACACAGACAGAACATCAAAGCGATGCATTCCAACTGTTAACAGTGGCTGTGGGAATAGAGAGTTCGGTTGGGCATGAGGGAGCAGAAAAGAAAGGAGCTTTGCTTTTGATTTTCATACACTTCTGTCTTGATGGATTCTATTTTCATGATCATGTATTTCAAATTCTATAAATTAATTTCAAACTTTGTCATTTAAAATTGAGGATTTTTTTCAAACTGCTTATTTTAACATATTACTTTCCAACTGTACAGCTTTCTAAAAAGGAAAGAGACATGGAGAAAGCCATTTTGCTAAAGGGTAGAGAGGAAGGAGACATTGTACCACAAGGTGCTATATGGGTGGGGGGAGGCTCCAGAAGGAGGCTATGAACAGCCAGGAAAAGCCTGAAGAATGGCTTCAGAGCAACTTTAGGAAGAATTCTACATAGATTCTACAGCTGACTGCCGACTTGACTCCCAGGTGGGCCTGGGGTAGAGCCCAGGAAACTACATCAGGCTCTCAGAGTGATTCTGATGTGTGGCTGGGCTGGGGAAACACTGCCTTAAACGGGTATCTAATGATATTTTAAGTCCCCCCAAATCTAGTTGATGCTCAGTTTTATTTAGAATAAAAACTGTCGGGGCCCCTGGGTGGCTCAGTGGGTTGAGCATCTGACTTCGGCTCAGGTCATGATCTCAGGGTCCTGGGATCGAGCCCCACATCGGGCTCTCTGCTCAGCAGGGAGCCTGCTTCCTCCTCTCTCTGCCTGTCTGGGCCTACTTGTGATCTCTGTCAAATAAATAAATAAAAATATTTAAAAAGAAAGAAAGAAAGAAAAACTGTCCAGTAGATGGCGCTGCTGTCCCTGACACTGAACTGAAAAACCACCCAAAGTGACCACATCTTTCCTCTAAAAGGAAGGCTTGGAGCCTGTGAGGGGGGTCAGGCTATGGAGAGCTTTATTGGCAATCAAAGAAATTTGGTTTATTGTCCATTCACTGTGAGGTCAGTCCATGCGGTGAGCAAGAGAAAGGAATGATGAAAAGCATTTACTGGAAACGTTAATGTGTTAGAAAACCAAAGGATGAGTAATAGAGGACAGTGAATTTTCAAGGGTGAAAAAACAGATGGACCTTCAGCTTCTAGAGTGTACAGACAAGTAGGCAAGGATTCTTTGTCACTCTACATAATGCTAACTATGTAGTCCCCACAACAAAGCTGCGAAGTAGGACTTCTTAGTGTCCCAGCTTTACAGACAAATAAACTGAGGTTGAATAATTTGCCCAAAGTCTCCCAGCTGACCCAGGCAGTGGAACTGAGAATCAACCCCCCGGGGTCTTGGTCCACAAGACCAAGTGATCTGGTCACCTCCACACCATGGCGTTGTTTTCCAGCATCAACGGCAAATAACAACGATGACAACAATAATAATACCATGGCACAAAGAGGTTAATCATGGAAGCAGTGATGGGAGAGGAAGGTCCCACAGTGAGCCTGGCCTTCCTTTCACTGAATTGAAGGGAAGACTAAGGCACAGGGCGTTCAAACTGCTGAGGTCATCTGGGCATTGCAAAGAGTGCAAGTCACTTTTTCCTAAAGGCTAGACTCTCTAGTTGACCAGCAGTTGGTAACGCACAGGGGTGCAGCGAATGACAGAAACTTGATAGCAAGAAAAAAAGAAAGAAGAACCACTCATGAACTGTCATGAAGTTGCCCGAAGAATGACATAGAAACAGGAAGTCCGTGCAACCGCCCAGCTTCCAAGAGCTGCTCCTTCAGTATCATCAAACGACAAGCAAATTTGTGGTGAGCTCCTAAATGGACTTCCCAATCTACTTACCTTGAGGATTTTCTGTTGAAAAACTAAACACACACACACACACACACACACACACACACAATCATCATCTTCATCATCACCATCATCTTATTGCACATTTCATTTAATTGTTGCTAGCTATACATTCTGGGCAAGATACCTAAAGTTTTTTCTTTTTTTTTTTTTGATACTTAAAGTTTCTTTGCCTTAGTTTCCATGTCTGTAAAAAAGTATTTCCCACCTCCGAGGAGCGTTGACAAAAATAAATGAAGGAAGACAGGCAAAGTAGTCAGAACCATGCTGATGCGTAACCAGGGCTCCATACATTTGAGCTCTTATGTTGACGTTGCTTATGTCACCAGAGTCACAACAGCCTTATGAGTTGAGATGGGCACACAGTATTATTTCAGTCACTCACAGCCAGATTTCACAAAGGTAACGAGGCTTTGCAGTCACACAGGTAGCAAGACCCTGAGAGAGAAAGAAAAACAATCAACGTTGGACAGACGGCAGTCAGGGTTAGCAGTTGTCCCTGTCACTGAACAGTGCTGGCTTCAGTCACAGATCTTCTAACTCTGATCCCAAATTGTTGTTCTTTCTTTCCTTTGTCTTTTTGTTTTGTTTTGTTGTTGTGTTTTGTTTTTGTTTTTGTTTTTCTCCCTGCAGTCAAGTTCCTGCGGCGAATAGCAACATAGTTTAAATCTGGGAGTCCCAGCCAGGTCACGTGACTCCTTCCTTTATAAAGGACTTCAAATGCCAGGATTATCCAAGTCTTAATAAAGCGAAGTAAACTTAATGCCCCCAATTAAAACGGAGGCTTAAAATTTTAGCTTACACTCATACCTTTGATCAACTTCATTTTTTACATTTTTTAATTTAGAGGCAATGTGGGGGTTTTTTTCTCTAATTTCAGAAGCAGACCCAAAATGTTCATCCTAATAAATAATGCGTTGTTGATTTTGAAATTGTATTCTTTTAGGGCATTGATGGAATGGGAAATGATTCATATTGAGGGATAAGGAGAATGGGGAAGAAAGGAGCAATGGGAACAAAACTAAATAAATGAAAGTTGGGTTCAAGACATAATCATCCTTTTCATAATTTTGGGAAGACACACTGAAGTCTACATCATGCTGCACTCAAGGACTCTCATTTTATAACTCTCATGTCCATGTTTGAAAGCTAGATACTTCGGGTTTCTGTGAGAATCAAAGCAGAATGTGTATTTATATGAATCTTGATGTTTTTAACTTCAGATCAGTTGAAGAATAAAAATTTTCCTAAAATAAGTCCTTTGCTAGGCTTCTTAAAAATAAATGCAATAGAGGAGCGCCTGGGTGGCTCAGTTGGTTGAGCTTCCAACTCTTGATTTCAGCCCAGGTCTTGATCTCAGGGTTGTGAGTTCAAGACACATGCTTAGCTCCAAGCAAATAGTAATAATAATAATAAATAAATAAATAAATAAATGCCATAGTATGAAGCCAATACTGCACTGTATATTAACAGATAGAATTTAAATAAAATTTTTAAAAACAACTAAAAGCAAACAAAAATATAAACACAGTAGTAACATCTAAACGGTATTATATGTGTTAGGCATTCCATACCTAAATAAATATATATTTAAATAACAGCAATAAATATAATTTACTAGGTACTCAGGGAATACAATTGGACTGGGATCTTTGAGTTTCTTTGTCATGATACTTCAATATATTTTTTAAGTCAATGGAGAATTTGGTCCTTTAAGCAAAGTACACACTGAATTTAGGATGAATCTTAAACAATATAGCTTTTTCCCTGTGGTGACAATTTTTATAGAAAAACACATCTGCATCCTCCATTTTCCCTCATTTCTCTTATTTTTAAATGCTAGATTATGAGCTTTAATCTATGGGTAAGAACCCAGATACAGGATGGTAAGTGATCCGAGACATCCCAGGATAGATGGGCTCTGAGGACCGGGAGTATGGAAGGTTCCGAGAAATTCATCTTCTTTCTAGGATGGTGATGAAGATAGAGGAAATCAAGGTAAAGAGCTTAGAGCACACGATCTGGGAGGGGTCCCAACTCCACCTTTACTGTGACGAAAACTGAACCATACGCTGTCTGCCCCTTGGCGACAATTTCCCCCATAAATCAGCAGAATGTGCTCAAATCTGACATAAATGTCTCGAACTAGCAAAACATAGACTCACTTCTTCCCCTTTTGTCAAGGGAAGAGAGATGTGTTTGTTTGGAATTTTCACAATTCAGCCGAGAAATGAACTTCAACATCCTACTGTAAGTAAAGCTAACAGAGTAGTCGAAATTTGCATTCTTCCACTCAGCAAAAATAAATGAGAATATTCTTCCCTTTGTTTCTAGTAACCTCAGAAGCCAACCCTGTGAGCAGAGGAGGCCTTTAATCCTATAGGCCCAGACACTCTCTCCTGCCTGCCCACAGGAGGCCTCCGGGAAATCCCGAGCTTTCCTCTGCTGACCTGGCTGACAGGAACCAGTGTCTCAAGGGGAAGGAGCCACAGAAACAGCGAGTTGTGTCAAGAAAGCAGGGAACCTGGGGGGCTCAGTCATTAAGCGTCTGCCTTCAGCTCAGGTCATGATCCCAGGGTCCCGGGATCAAGCCCCACATGGGGCTCCCTGCTCAATGGGAAGCCTGCCTCTCCCTCTCCCCCTCCCCCTGCCTGTGTTCCCTCTCTCACTGTATCTCTCTGTCAAATAAATAATAAATAAAATCTTTAAGAAAAAGAAAAAAAGAAACAAAGCACGGTGTATAGACTGTGTTCCTCCAATTACCACCAAATAGGAGAGAAAAGCTTGGCCGTGTAAAATGACCCTCTTCAAATAGGTTCAGCGGTCACACAGGCTTTGGAGTAGAGGCTGTTTTTAGGCTGCTCTCTGAGAATATTGGAGAGTCATCAAACAAAAGGAACAGCACAAGCGTTGTCCTATTTATCTGTCCCTTCTACCTGAGGATCCCAGGCTTTCTCCTCCTTCCCCAGAGAATTGCTTTCAGGAAACACCTTTAAGCTGAGTAAACTGACTGCCAGACTCTCTCTCTCCTGGGGAACGCCAATTCAGCAACTTTTATGGGGCTGTTATCACACTGGGGTCTTGCACCTAAGTTCAGGGAGTTGGTCTGCTCTTACTCCCAGTATTTGCTTTGGCAAACCTTGGTTGTGAGGGTAATTTAGGGGCATGTAATCACAATGTACGCTCGGGGGGGGGCGGGGGGCAAGCAAAGCAGAATTCACTCTTTGCAAAGATCATAGTGATATTCCAGAAGGCAGGACCTAGGACTCACATACCCTTGTAACCCCTGCACGGCACCACCGTCTCCAAGGCTCAGCATGGCATTTTTCACACACGTGGTCCTCAGTCAATGTGAGTGAGGTGTGAATAACCAAGTCTACATTTATAATTAAAAGAAAGGACTCGTTTTCTGTTTCCATTTTGTTTGTTTCATAAACAGATGAAACTGCGGAGTAAACCACGTTTTGTTAAAAAAAACTGGGTCCATAGTTGGAGAGGAAGGGGCATGGTTGAGTTGCAGTAGTGTCTACAAGTCTAGGATGGCCAGGAGGGAGCATCGGGAACTGTTGTTGAGTGAGGAGGGAGAAGATGAGCTCAAGATGTGGGGAGGACAGACAACACGTTGACTTTGGCATCAAACCAACCTAGACCTGAATTCTGACTCCACTTGTTCTTCCGGAAGCATAATCTCTCTGAGCCTTACTTTGTACATGGGTTAAATGGGGAGTCGTGATGTCTAATTTTCAGAGAGGTTGTGAGGATCCAGTGAGCAAACCTAGAAAAGCCTGTGACATATTCCCTGACTAGCAAATCTTTAGAAAGTTTGGATTCCTTCATGGTGGAAAGCCTGTGAGAGGGACAGGGTGAGGCATGAAAATAGAGGTACATTTGCTTTAAAAATGCATTGAAATTTAAAAGGAGCATATTTAGTTTTGACCTAAAATATTCAGTTTGGGCTACTTTCTACATCCAGTCCCAGAATTCAAAGACGTCCTCCAATCTGCAGTCTTGGCCATCTGGTGATACACTCCCTTTCCTTCCCTCCAGCAGTAGAGCTCACTACCCAGAAGACGAGTCCTCTGGGCCACACCCCATACAGTGCCCCAAAGATTAAATTCAGTGTATTCTGTGCATGTTGGCTCACTTGAAGTTGACCTTCTAGAGTTTTCCAGAGTTTTTAGATTGCTTTGTCTTTCACACCATTACCCCCTGTTTTCTCCAAGGCAGCCTCATGAAGAGGTGTGGCCCACAGATCCTTGGGACAGAAGGGGAGGATCAGGGCCCTAAGTCGTGGTGTCCTTTACTTCCTCCGGCCTCCAAGGAGTTTGTCCTCTGTGCAAGTGCCAGAAGGTCTCGTGGGCACAAGGCCACAGTTTGCAATTGGCCAACTCATAGTCAGGGTCTTCATTTGGAGAATCCAGCCCTGCTCCCAGAAGCTAGGACCACCTTCCTTTCATGATCCTATCTCAGCTCCATGCCCCGATAGCACAACAGAACTCCTAGAGGTCCAGAGGGGACTTCTACTCAGCTCCAGCCTGAGCCACCGGCCCTGCAGGTGTACTACAGATCCATCTTGTACCTGCCATACTGAAGCCCTCTAGCCAAATCCCCAACACCCCTGGGCACCACTGGGTCCTATCCTTGCCCTCCATAGACCAAGGGAAGCTCGGGAAAGCTAAGGCTAAGGATGTTCCTCTGCCTCTCACTACAGTGATACTGAGCTGATAGGACCCTTCAAGGCTGTATGCCAGAGCAACCCGTGAGACTCCCCTTTCTCCAACAGTGAGGAAAGCACCCTTAGGTCACTGGCATTCTCTTCAATTTATCTAACACACCAAGGGCGAACAAAAACCCACGTATCTACCCACTTCCCTCACTCTCTCCCCTTCCTCCCTTCCGTAATCCTCTGAACTTTGATGTCACCATTATCATAGCAAAGCAAGACCAATGGCCATGCTGGATTGTGTCTCTTCCTTATACTCTGCAGTAACTCTGGGAGCCGGGCCAGTCATAATTTTAAAAGAGATATAAAAGCATTTAGAAATTTCATTTTTATATCAGAAGGCAAATATTCCTTCTCCCCCAGACAGAAAGAAGCTCCAGGCCAATCAGGGAGGACAAGAATCCTGAACCACAAAGAAGGAAAGTACATAAATATATTCCAAGCTATGCTTCCATCTTTTGTGTAGGTACAGTGTGAGAAGAAGGAGTACATACAAAGGTAAATAAGGGATGTTTCTTGTGAAGATTCTGATCACCAGCTACGATTCCAATATCCAATGTCAACACTGTGGGGAGGGAGCTTGCCACCACCAATAAGTAGCACCAACAGCGTGTCCTATCTAACTCCATTCTGATACTATCTTAGTGTCCAATCCCACAGGTTAATGGTTCAGTCCTAAACGATTGCCCCCCTCCACTTCAGACATGCATCACAAGCTCAGGTGGTCACCTATGGTCCTGACAGGAGGTTCCAATGAGTCCCTCCTTGGGTTCAAGCAATCTCCTAAAGCAGCTCACAGAACTCAGAGAAACATTTTACTCACTAGGTTACCAGTTTATTATAAAAGAATCTAACTCAGGAACAGCTAGTTGGAAGAGACACATAGGAAAATGGCGCCAAGTTTCCACACCCTCAGAATATGCCACTCTCCCTGCCCTTCCAAGTGCTCACCAACCAGGAAGCACTCCAACCCAGTCCTTTCCGGTTTTGTGGAGACTTCATCACATAGGCACAATTGATTCAATCATTGCCAGTTGGTGACTGAAGTTAATCTCCAGCCCCACTCCCCTCCCCTGATCAAGGGAATGGGACTGAATATTCCAGCCCTCTAATCACACAGTTGGCTTCCCTGGCCACCAGCCCCCAAGCTTAGGTGTGAGCCAGAAGTCACCTCATTAACATAACAAAAAACACCTGCATCTTCCCGCTTAGAAAATTCCAAGGGCTTTTAATGCTCTGTGTCAGAACTGAGGACAAAGACCAAATATATATTTCTTCTTATAAATCACAATCTCACACTTGTCCTCAAAAGTCTCCCGATAGTCACCTGCCTGATTCACAGCTGACCTCAGATGCTTGAGCCCTGCTGAACCCAACTCTGAGCAGCAGAGCCAGCAGACCCCCGGAGTGAGGAGCAACAAGAAATGTTCACTGAAGTATGTCACTGGGGTTTAATGCTTGCTTATCACGCAGTGCTGGTGTGGCGCAGCAATAGATAACTGATTCAGAAATCCATCATGGAAGGAAGAGCTGCCA
This sequence comes from Mellivora capensis, assembly GCA_004024625.1. Classification (NCBI taxonomy): domain Eukaryota; kingdom Metazoa; phylum Chordata; class Mammalia; order Carnivora; family Mustelidae; genus Mellivora; species Mellivora capensis. Next base: position 38,459 of record PISX010015543.1, read on the forward strand.
TCACACAAACCTAAACTATGTGACATTGGCTTTGGAGACAGGAGAGCAGGGAAGAGGTAGAAAAAGCAGTGGGGAATGGCCATAACAGCCTGGAAAAATGGAAATCCATGTTGTGTGGTGGAAAAACAATGGGTAAAAGTGTTGCTTATGGCAATTTGGAAAATGGGAAAAACCTCTGGATTTGAGCAAGGTGATTCCCAGGGCAAAATGCTGCAAGCATTAGTGGGTCGCTCCTAAGTGTGTCGCACAAAGTATTGCAAGAAAGAGATGAGCTAACGAGAAACTGGCCTAGTTGCAAAACAATGTCAAGGAACTATGGAGAGGTCAGAACTCGCAGAGTTGGAAAATAAAGTAGGGTTCTCGTCTCTAGCCTCCCCAGCTTATAAAGATTCCTGGAGTAAAAGAAGGCTTGGTGACAAAGCTCAGGTGAGGGCTGTGAATCAAAGGCCCTTTAGTAAAACCACTGGAAGATACACAACTGATGAATCACTAAATTCTGCCCCCCAAAGTTATAAAATATGATCTTAAAAAAAAAACAAAACTGGAAGAGTTAAGACAGTGCCTAGTAGACCCTCTCACCCAGAAGAAATGACTTGTATGAATCTTAGAGGTATTGTCCCATAGATGCTTAATCCCTAAATAACAATAAATAAGCATCCAGAGACACATCTCAAAAATAATTATGACTATGGCTTTAACTGAATGGAGGATCTTGAATCATATTCATAAGAAGGCTACAAGATTTTTAAGGGAGTTGCATTGGGTAATGTGCCACAAGCCTGAACTAAAAAAGAAAGAGATTGCTCAAAACACAAAAAAGGTCTCTGGGACCTAACATTCTTAAATCAGGTTGAAAAATTGCTTAAATGGCATATTTTCCACTGGCCTCCTTAAAAATGGCAAGTAGGACAGAAAAGAAAGTATGTCTTAGAGGGCAGAACCAAGAGACATACAGGACTGTGTTCCCTGGGGAAGCCACCCCAAACAGCAGAGGCAGGGACTAATCAAGAAACAGTCCTCACTCCAAGAGAATCTGCAAACCTTTTCCCAGGGGGATTTCAGAGCGGTCATGAGCCAGCAACTGCTCTGTGCCTCCCTTTTCTTTTTTTTTTTTTTTTAAGATTTTATTTATTTATTTGACAGAGATCACAAGTAGGCAGAGAGGCAGACAGAGAGGAGGAAGTAGGCTCCCCGCTGAGCAAAGAGCCTGATGCAGGGGCTCCATCCCAGGACCCTGGGATCATGACCTGAGCCGAAGGCACAGGCTTTAACCCATTGAGCCACCCAGGTGCCCCTGTGCCTCCCCTTTCTGAATGAGAGTGTTGACTGTAATTATCCTTTCTCTATGTCATTGTTGAATTTGAGGTGGGGGTAGGGGGAAGCAGAGGGACAACATATCTTTCTGTCCAACACATCTTTCTTTTTTTTTTTTAATTTATTTATTTGTCAGAGAGAGAGCGAGCACAGGCAGACAGACCGGCAGGCAGAGGCAGAGGGAGAAGCAGGCTCCCTGCCGAGCAAGGAGCCTGATGCGGGACTCAATCCCAGGACGCTGGGATCATGACCTGAGCCGAAGGCAGCCGCCCAACCAACTGAGCCACCCAGGCGTCCCTCCAACACATCTTTCTGAAGGTCTTTCCAAAGATCTTCAGATCAAAAGGAGATACATCTAAGAAAACAATAAATGGCTGTAATGTAGACAATCAATGGCCCAAATCTATCTGACAGAGGGTCCAGTGAAACCAGGGACTTGGCAGCTGGACAAACCTTCACACTGTTCCCCTATTTACAGAGTGAGGACCATGGTGGCCGGAAGAACAAAGTCAGAGCCTCTGAAACTGAAGGACAAATCAGAAGTAATATCGAGTTCCTTGGGGCATCAGAGATTACCACCACCACGGAAAACCTGAAGGACGCCAGCGCATGGAGCCTCATCGTACCCTCCTTCGATTCACCTCTGTGACCTCTAGAACAATGAGATGGACAGTGGCAGATAAGGGTGAGCTGCCATACTCCTTCACTGGATGAGAGCCCAAAGCTGCTATGTTAACACTGTGTCTGAACAGGGACAGTCAGCAGACTTTGTCACTCAGTGTGTGCCTCGTAGTTTGGCGAATGCTTCCTTTCAACAGTAAATCTGTAATAAGGGCGGAAAGCAGTTGACCGTAACATAGAAAAAGCAAATTCACCCAGGGTGAAGAGAATTCTCCTGCTCTTTGTCGTAATACATTCTGCAGGAATCCTGATCATCTGGACATTGTACAGAACTTCGCCTTACTCCAGTACGTGTATAAAGTTAGGTTAACAGAATCTGGTAGCAGGAGGTGGGTATCCCATCAGCACAGAGCTCTCTGTTAGAGGTTCTTCTTATACAGAGGTTCTCTTTAGTACAGAGGTTCTCAAGTGTTTTTGATCTCAGAGCCCTCTCTACACTCTTAAAGGACTGAAGATGCCAAAGAGCTTCCATGGGTTGTATCTTTCAACTGTTACCATATTAGATATTAGCATGTAAGATATTTTTAAAATATTTATTCATTGAGAGATAATAAACTCAATACATGTTAATATAAAAAACCACATTTTTATTAACAATAACCATGTTCTCCAAACAATAATCAAAAAAGTAAGAGTGGCATTGTTTTTGCAAGAATCTGGCTTGATAGAAAACAGTTGGATTTTCCTAGCTGCTTCTGCATTCAATATGTTGTTTTGGCTGAAGTCTGAAGTCTATGGAGCAAATCTGGCCTCACACAGATGCAGTTGGAAAAAGGAGTATGATAGACATTTCAGATAATCATGGATATTCTTCTTTTTTAAAATTTTTTAAGAAGTAAACTTTATGCTCAAATGGGTCTCGAACTCATCGCTTCGAGATCAAAAGTCACACCTTCTATGGACAGAGCCAGCCAGCCACCCCCTGGATATCCTTCTTTGATACTACACAAAGACACAAGAAATGGTAACATATTTCAAGTTAGTTGCAATGTAGAACCTGAAAACACATCAGTGAGCTTCTACTCTGTAACATTAAAAATCATTATCTCACACTTTAAACGAGTCTTTTACTTGTGCATGATTTTATAATATCACTGATCATTTGGAAAATATTGATTCTTTGAGTTATACAGATACTTCAAATATTGACACACTTTGTTATGCAACATCAATGAATTGAATTCATTAATATTACCACCACTCTAATCAGGAAAATATTGAAGTATTGGGAAATTTTCGCCCCTGGGCAAGTGATCTTAAATGATCATTTTGATATCTCACTAAGAAACCTGAACTATCATGGAGTCCATGATTCTCTATAACAAATAGAGGCATTCTTTAGTCCAGATATTACATTGCAAAGTTTCTTCTTTTTCCCATGGTAATGTTATTTAAAATAGTGGCCAGTTTCCAAGGCTAAATCACAAGAATCAGCTTACTTGAACATAAGCCAAAAAAAGAGGTGGGGAGGGAGGGTGGGGAGGATTTGCAATAAAAAGAATACAAGATTGTTATTATGATACTAGCATCTAAATGTATTGAGGAAGATAAATCCAGTTCATAAATACTGTCTATTCATTTTAAGTGTCAAGGTTAAATAACGAAAAGTTTAATTATTGAAAAGTAAGACAAAAAGTAAGACCCTATGGACACTTGCAACCAATCACAGGGGAAATGAAAGTCCTTTACTATGCATGTTAACTCTCGGAGTCTGCATTTGCTTTTCCTAGGTAGAGGTGTTGCCTAATAGAGATGTCGAATTGACACAATTTTAATGATACCTCTGATCATGCAACATTATTTATGACTCTCTTTCTGTGGCAGCGAATACTCTTTAAACCAAATTGTTCTCTCAACTTTAAAACACTAATTTGAAAGTCTTGTTAAATAAAACACGGAGATTTTTAGCCGAGTTCCTATCCAGTTACAGTACCAATGATTCAAGCTTAGAAGGTCAAAATTAATTAAACCATATTTAAAGTGTATGTATCCCCAAAGAACCCTTTGAAACACACAAGTGTTTCCAGTGAAAAGGATATCAAGAGAAGCAATATCTATTATAAGCTAGTATCTAACGTGTTGTAATGCTTTTTCTAAAAACAATAGGAAGTCATTTCCTAATATAATGTTAAATGATTCCTTTTCTCTGACTCTTGTGGAAATAGAAAATAAGGAACGCACCTGGCTGCCAACATTGTTGTTAATTAAGCCTGTGTCAACTACGAGACTGGTTTATTATTTATAGCTAGATTTCTTTCACAATGAGTTCAAGGCAGATTTTAAGTGAATTTATCAGAACCTGACCCTTGAGATTTTAATTCCCGATGAACAGAATGATGACAATGTCCCAGGCACACTGAAATGAAAGTCTAAATTAGGTATAAATCTGTTTTCAGATGTGAAAGCCAAGACCTCGGTGAATTTAAACTCTTGCTTTTGACCAAGATTATCTTCTATAGAGCGTGTCTTCTTGCCCAGCTATAGTTAAATGTTTTCTGCTTTCCTTATTTTGTCAAAACCAGGAAAATCTGATCTATGGAAAACACAAACTCCATCAAAACGTACTATGCATTCAGCTCAAACAGGACCACGTCTGGTTCCTACAGGCAGCTGAACGTAGCTCCACTATTCTTCCCTGCCATAAACTTCCAAAGGGCTCATGGCGCTGCATTTCAGAAGTCTCAGATGCTGACCTTTGAAGGCCGACATCTGGTCACATTTCAGACATGGGCTTGGATACCCACAGGCACCCACCTTCTCAAGGAAGTTAATATTAAACCTTATGCTCTTCTCTAATCTGGTTACATCTGTTTTATCCTACCAGAAAAAGCCAGGGGCTTAAACATTAAGAATAATGACTACTGAAAACTTGGCCACACAAAGCAAAAGATCATTCCAAGACCTTAGATAACATCGCATACGGCAGGTTATTTTTTTATTAGTGTAGCACAAATGTCGTACGACTTTATTATTTTATGATCCTCTGAACCCAAGGACCTCCTCCTCCCTTGTTGCATGAACCCATTAAACCCTTCTAATATCGCTAGATTGGTGGCAAGTTTTCGGTTCGATACGCTCACTGTTCTTCTGGTAGACAGGGTGAAACTGCTTATTCACCGCAGTCATCAAGTTCAATGGGAAGGTGGAGTGGGTAGCAACTTGGTAGTGTGATGGCTAGAATTCTAGAAATGGCGGGCACTAAACAAAGGCCACTCCCTACTGAGTTGTTCAGGACGGGCTGAGGCAAACAAGGGGGGGGGGCGGGGAGTCCTGGTGGGGGGGGTTGGAGGGCGCAGGTGGGGAATGCAGAACTTAAGCCAAAAACTTAGTAATCAAGATAAATCATATTTTCATGAAATAGTCTTTAAAACAGCTATCAATGCAAAAAATCCGTGATGAGCAAATTGTCAAATTTTTAAATAAAGAAGGAAGGGGACCCCATACCTGACTAATTTGGCTTCAATCACCTCACCCTAATCTTGGCCCTTCCATACTCATTCAGCGATCCCTGAAATTCCACCCTTCAGAAACCCCCTCTTTTATAGCACTGTCTGCCATTAAAATGCAAATCTCCCAAAGGGAGCAGCATAATCAATCTTAGCAAATTACATCCCCGTGTCATCTACAAAATGCCTTCCCAAAAAGCAGATTTGGGGAGGCTGGAAAGAGCACAGGAAGCTACTGGCCCTGGGTCTTCAGAGGACAGCAAGTGAGACACAGCAAATTAAAGCCATTTCTGTCACTGACAGTCCAAGACTAAAGCCACCGGTTTGGGGCTTCTTACCACAAGATTTAGACATCTTTTGTTGTATATTCTATACCCTGGACATAAGGGGGCGCTACCAGGCCAGCGTTGAAATCTCAGAATTAATTTCTGCTTATAACTTCTAAAACGCACTGGAATCTGTTGCAGCTGCCAGGAGAAAAGCACAGAACTGTTCTCAACAGGTGCACTCAGCAATTACAGACTCTTTGCAACTGCTGTGTATTTATCCAACCACAGAGGATTTGTAAAAACTCATCCATTCAAGAGGACCTATGGAGACTTCCTTTGGGCCACAGGGTGAGTAATATACAAACCCAGAATAAAAACATATAGTAATAACAGTAAAAATAAGGCTATCAGCTTTTTCCTTCCTAGCCATCAATTGCAAACAATATGATTTTTAAGATTGGTTGCAGTATCTTATATGAATCTGAACTCCCTTAAAATTTTAAAGATGCTTATTTTCATTAGGTCCTGGATAGGTTACTTTCTCAAGCAATGGTAAACAATATCTCAGGCCTCCAGTGCCAAAAAAGTGTGAAACAAATAAGAATTGACTCAAAACATCTTTGCAGCTTCAGTGGGATTCCCTTTCTGCCTCTAAATACATATTCTCTCTCCTCTAAACAAAAAGTGAGGGTTTATTTTGTTTTTAACTAAATCCAGTAAAACAAATTTACGCACTAAAATATCAAATAGTCTCTTCATTGCATCTGTGGGCATTTTTCTCCTTTTCAAAGTGACTAGAGATGAAAGAACATGGTTTTCATTTCTCAACCTTTCCTTGTTTTCACTGTTCCTGGTTCTGCAAAAAAATACGCAAATGTATAAAGAATATGCAAAATACATATCTGAAACCAAAAGGTAATTTTAAGGTTTGATGCTTAAATGAGGGGGAGTCATTTTCCTCGAAGAGAGAAAAATGGTTACATCAATGCCAGAAAACTCACACTATCCCTAAAGTAAGTGAAATGAGCAAAATCAGGTTGTGCCAATAGGAATACAACCAATGGCAATAAATCAAGGAAGCAGAGAGCTCAGCCGATCAGTTATAATCTTACAAAACTAAACTTTGAGACACGATGTGATTTGTGTATAATATTAGTTTTGATAGCAGAAAGTTGCAGAATAATATAGAGCAAAATATGGATGTCAAGTCAGAGGGAAAGAGGCAAGAATGGTCAAGGTCATTGCATGTCTATATTACATGTCCATATCTTATCTTTAGTTTTAAGGAAATTAGAGACAAAATATGTTCATGCTATACACATTTTTTACAATATGAATTGGGTAACATGCAGAGGATGTTTCAAGTTGATGAAGATGAAAACAGGTATTTAACAAATACTAGCAGCTGTAATGCACTAGGAAGTAAACTTTTAAAATTACAGGTTAGCAAACCTCGAGAAAATAATTTCTTAGAAAATAATTCAATAGAGGTGGGGGAAATCATTACTAAATTTAAAATTTGAGAAGATCTTGGATAATTTTCATGTTGATCTTGAAATCACCTCTCCTGTTTTCTTTATTCTAGAAACTTATCTGGTTTTATATTGCTGCATACAAAACTTATCCATGCCAAAAAGTTACTAAGATAAATTGCTCATCAGTGATTTCAAACGTTTTCTTTCTTTGTTTTTATGCTGTGCATTGATAAACATGAATTTATCAATTGTAGACAAATTTGAGCTCTATTTAGACTTGAATAAAATACAGCCTGTTCCGTTGAGAGTCAGCCTTGGAAGTCCTGATTTTGCTTGGATCAATCTCTTGACAAACCTATAAAATAGAAAGCATGTACTTGGCTCACACAGAACTGAATCCCAGGCTAGGCTTTGGAGTTCTGTGAGCAATTTGATTAAAGGATAATTGTCTTCAAAGCCACTTTTTTTTCCCAGAAATTTTTCTCTGTATCTTAAGGAACTACAATGTTCTAAGTGCCACCAATAAAATAAAAATATTTTATTTGCTAAAGGCTAATGTTTGAAAAGTTAGCATTTGATGTTAAAGAGTCTTTTTTTTTCTTTACAATTTGAAGAGCATTAACTCTTTTTGAGTGGATGAATTAATACACTAAGGTATCATGTTATGAATATGTCTTCACTAACTGTTAAAAACAAAACTATAATCAGATCAGAAAGATGATTTCATATATCAAGTTATCAAATAGCTTTTTAGATTCTTTTTTCAAAGAAAATCAAAGGAAAAAAATTCAAGAGATATAAATATCTCATGGCACTGTAACCAATGAGGTCAGCTGGTGAGTTGTTCAAAATGTCAAGCTGTTCAATCATGATCATTGTCAAGCCATTTCACTTCAACTAAGGCATTTTCAGAATAAAACCAAGTATAGCCCATTACTCAACTAAAAAAACATTGAATGAAAAAATGCAGAATATGCTAAAAAAATTTTATAGGGTTCCATCCAATTTTGTAGTGTGTATAAATTTAATACTTCAGGAATAAATAGAACCGAAATAGAAAATTACCCTGAAGAGCAAATGTTGACAACTTTGTTTCATCAAGCTTAGTACAACTGAGCATTCCTGAACTAAGGGAGAAGTGAGTCTAAAGGATTAAATACTTTAGCTTTTAGTATAACACTTAATTCTTCCAGATGACATGAGATTTTGAGTGGGAGGTGATAGATTCCCAGGAAAATAAGGAGGATTTCAGGAAGGAGATATTGAGTTTTACAGTCTTCTATTTGTTTCTATTCCATGTTATACATATAGGAAAAACTATTGAACTCACAAATTCCAGGTCATCTTCCTGATAGTTTGATGTCAAGTTATCATGGTACAAATATAAAAATTGATATTGAGAAAATAAATAAACATGCACAAATTAAATAATATTTAACCTTCTTATTGTATCCAAATCTATTATTGATTCTACAAGAGAAAATTAAATCACTGAGTAAGTACGTTGTAAGTTTGGCAATCAGATAAATGTTTCATTTTAAGAACAATTCAAGTTTAAAACTTATTAATGAGTGTCTCATTTATAACTACATATTGAAAATTACCTTCTTAAAATACTTAGCTTCCAGGTAACCCTGGATAAATGTAACAAGATTCTTGTCAGCAGGAAATTTGGAAGTAAAAAGCTCATTTGCCTAATATCATTCTTCTACAAAACTTTACTACTATTGGTGATTTATTTTCCCTTAACCACTGAATCAAAATGTTTGGTTAATACTCTTGGCCACTTTGCAAATCAAAAGTATCTAAATAACATTTTACATTGATATCAATTCTCTTCCTGTGTAACCAATAACCATATGTAATAAATCCACTTCCTCTAATATAATGAAATATCTGCCTTATTTATAATATGTGTTGTTTGGGGATAATTCTTAATGGCATCTGCATCTTTATCATTTTATGAGTGAATTAAATTATGTAACATTGAAAAAACATTAAATGTATCCAGGAACTAGTTAAAGAATAAAGCTGCGTAGAGATAGTCTATATTCTGAAACATTAGGAAATCAAATAACCAGGATTTCAATCTATCATTGGAGCATTTTTGTAGTCTTTTTGGAATAAAACTAACATAAAGTCATTTCTTTTGCCTCTGATAATTCTTCATAACCATTAATCTAGCTGATCTTTGACAGAAAAAACAAAGCGTACAGTGTAGCCTAATCAATAATGTAGCAAAAGGTACATGCCCCTGAACTTTGTGCCCTTTGTGTGGGTTTTTTTGGTGAAGAGAGGGGGTTGGTTTTCTCTCTGTCTGATGTCAGTTTTTTATTGGGCTTATTACATGCACCTTTCTCTCTGCATCTGTAGTGTATACCGCTGCTGAAACTCATAGATAATCATTGTCTCTTTGTGTTTAAACTATAGAAAACTAAAAGTAGTTTCCTGACATTATCTCCTGAGTCCTTCCCACCTTCTAGGAATAAAGATAATAAGACTCTTTCAGCAACGATGATAGTGTACTACTTTTTTTTTTCAAAGCGTAGATATGAAAGCTGGGTTTTCTTTGGTTGATATTTGAGGGATAAACAGTGTTTGATTCCCCCTGCCAAATAATATGCCAAAATAATGTTTACTGGAAAAGAATCACATGGAATGGAAGGTTCATCCATTAACTAATTCAAAAAATATGTAGTGATTATCTCTTATCTGCTAGACTAAACCAGAATTCAAAGCAGGTCCTATAGGGGTGGTACAAAATTATGACAGTATCCAGGAGCAACTTTGTGAACTCAGATCAAACCTTTTCTTTCTCGCCGAGGAGTCAATCTAGAAGTCTATCACAGTGACATTCAGTTTGTATTCAACCCTCATAAAGTTGTCTGAGGGCTGTCATAACATCTGTAGCTTCCTGCACCAAAAAGTCGGGCTCACACCCTTGCTAGGTAAGCAGAGAATAGGAACAGATACGTAAGGAGGAAATAAAGAGATTCCTGGGCAACCTCACGCAGGCTGTATCGTTTGACTTCCCCGGTTTGTAAGGTCTTCTGCCATCTCCGTGAAACAAGATCCCTGCATCTACTCACCTTTCTCCTCTAAGGAAGTACGCGTAGCAAAGGGATGGGTGTCTTGCAAATCCATAATTGTGATGTGAAAATGCACCAACTTTAAGAATCACAGTGCATTCCCTCTCTTCCTGAATGAAATAAAGCCTGCTTGGGAATTGATTGAATCCTGAGATTCTGCTTCTGCATTTCTCAGTTACCCAGGCAGCTGGAGCTTTGTCAGCCAAGTCTCTGAGAGTCCCTCAGATGTGGTCTTTTTAGCCAGGATGAGGACAATTCTTTTGAGTCATGCTATTAACTGCTCTATACAAGCTGAGGACTGGTTAATGCTCAAGGGGCTGAGGAGAGAAACAAAGATCCTCTTTCTTCCAGAAAAGAAAAAGAGGTTTAAAAAAAAAAGACTCCACTATGTTTATATTT
>PISX010015544.1:0-49257 GCA_004024625.1 Mellivora capensis
GAAATCTTTGGCAGGTCCAGCAAGTTAAACGTTGAACTTAGAGCAGTATAGGATTTTTCCTGGGTTTTTTTGGGGTGCTTTATCCATTTCCTGTTGAATCCTAGGTTGCTTTGAATCACAGAATAAGAAAATAGGTCTTATTTATAATTATATTTATTAATACTAGATTCTGTGCTAAATCTAGTTAAATTTGTGCATTTATTAAATACTTATGCATTAAAAACATGTAAGGCCTCAAGCATGTTCTAATGAAGAGAATTACTAAATATTTAAGTTGCCATCATTGCATGGCATGAGCCTGAGGTGGTAGGTTAAAACTGAGTGTCGTTTAGAGCAATTGAATTCCTTAAATCTCAGTTTCCTATAAAAAACAGTATGGCTTCATTGAGCTTAAGAGTAATTAAAGGCTTTTCAGAATGTCTGGCACATAAAGACTACTGAATACTTGCCTTAATTAACTAAAGGGTCTTACTCTTAATATGATGGAAAAGAACACTTAATAAGGACTCCTGTCTAATTTCTGGACCAAGCTCAGACTCCATCTCTTTGATCATTTGTGAAATGAGGACTGTATACTGGATGATTTCCAGTGAGCCTTAACATTTTTATTACTGCATATTGTAGTTATTGTATATATTACCAAGAAAACATCAAATAAATTAATTATAAATAAAAATATATTTTGATAATTAAAAATTTAATAGTAATTTATAATTTAATAAATTCTACCTAATCAGGAAATTTTAAAACTTTGTCCTTTTTTAAAAGATTTTTCTTTCTTATTTTAGAGAGAGAGCATGCGTGAGCTCTGGGGGAAGGTAGAGGGAGAGAATCTCAAGCAGACTCCATGCCAAGTGTGGAGCCCATGTCTGGGCTTGACCCTGAGATCATGACCAGAGCCAAAGCCAAGAGTCCAATGCTTAACCAACTGAGCCGTCCAAGGGCCCCTAAAACTTTTTTATCCTAATGATCATGCTGAAAAAGAAAAACAAACTCTTTTTTTGATGACTTTGTGACTTAAACTTTCTTCTCACTTAATAGCTCGAATTACATCTTTACAAGAGGAGGTGAAGCATCTCAAACATAATCTTGAAAGAGTGGAAGGAGAAAGAAAAGAAGCTCAAGACATGCTTAATCACTCAGAAAAGGTAAACGATTTAACATGTGCCAATTATGAGATACTGTGTACTGGCTATCAGATATTATAATGTATTTTTATAAAATAACTTTCATTCTTAATTCCTAATATTTATAAACTTTCATTTCTAAAACTTTTTATAGTTGGTGGTGGTTGTGTGGGGGTGTATATGTGTTTAGTGCTTTTTATTGTGCTGTTTTTGTTTGTTTTTAACCTTGAAGAGTACTAGATGTTTGATATTATCTGATCATCACAAATTACTTTGGTTTGGAAATATCTTTTTTTTTTTATTTTTTTTTTATTTGACAGAGATCACAAGTAGGCAGAGAGACAGGCAGAGGGGGAAGCAGGCTCCCTGCTGAGCAGAGAGCCCGATTCGGGGCTCGATCCCCGGACCCTTGGGATCATGACCTGAGCTGAAGGCAGAGGCTTTAACCCACTGAGCCACCCAGGTGCCCCTGGAAATATCTTTTCATGTAGAATTTTTCTCCCATGTTTTTGTACTTGGGTAAGATGAAGGAGCTGAACCTTACTAGCCTTATGAAAAAAGAAAACAAAGGATAGCTGTATGGTAGACCACGTGTGCTTTTTCCATTCTATTGGTAAAAGTTAGCAAAGTAGTAAAGAGCATATATGTTTCCCTTTGTCTGTAGTTTTCTCACTAATCAGAAATATCATTGGTTATCCTCTGTCCTTACCTTGCTAAGAAAAGGATTAAATAGATAATATGCAGATCTGGCTCTCACATTTTTCAATTCCTCCCTGAAATATAGGTTTACCAGATCCTCAGATAAATGATCAGAAAATGCACCACTTATTTTGTCCTTTGGACATGTTTTGTGATAATCAGAGTAGTACATCTAAGCCTAATGTAAATGTGGATGTAGGATGAAAGATGGAAGAGTAGAAGATGCACCCAAACAAATGGAATACGTTTTGACCTGTCCTTTTGTCAGGGCTATGTAAATCTAGGTGTAGATTTAATTTAATTGTAATTTAATGTAAATTAATGTAGATTTAAATCTGAATTTAAATTTTTTTAAAGTAGCAGCAAGTATTTTTTAATGAACTAAAGAATTGTCGTGTTTATTCTGATCCTAACATTGAGCCCTCTTGAATATAACCACCACCACAACCCTTCCAGGAGTGATGGGGGTGATATTTTGCTTTTACTTGAATGTGCTTATCATGTTTTTAAGGTAAAACATTAGAAATAATATGAAATATACAAGAAAGTATGAAAAATAAAATTATGTCCTAAACAAAAATATTTAAGTAAATATGGTGTCACATTTCAGGCCCATGTGGTTCATATATTATCTCTTATAGAATATTAAATAATGTAAGATTTAATATGTCTTTTGCATAGTGTATTACATAACTCATTTTCATTTTACAGGAAAAAAATAATTTAGAGATAGATTTAAACTATAAGCTTAAATCATTACAACAACGTTTAGAACAAGAGGTAAATGAACATAAAGTAACTAAAGCTCGTTTAACTGACAAACATCAGTCTATTGAAGAGGCAAAGTCTGTTGCAATGTGTGGTAAGTGTCAGTTTTAATATTTTCTACATGATTAATTTTTTTAATAATGCCTACCAAAAGAATGTATTTAAGGTTTCATTTTATAATAGTAGAAACACTTAGAAATTATAAATTGTGATCTAGTAAAAAGATAGTTCACTTTTTTCTCTTTTGATACCTTCTTTTTTCCTTTTATTTTAAAAGATTTATTTATTTATTTATTTATTTATTTATTTAAGTTGCGGGGGTTGTAGAGGGAGAGAGTACCTAGAGCAGACTTCCTGATAAGTATGGGGCCTAATTTCACACTCCTGAGATCATGCCGAAATCAAGACCTGGGACACCCAGCCTGAGCCACCCAGGCGCTGCAATACCTTCCATTTTATTAAATTTCTCATTCTATTTCCCCTCATTCTGTTACCCTCTATTTCCTATAAATGTCATTGGAATAATTTCTCTTAGGTCCTAGTATTTTTTAGCTCTTTCCTTTATTTTCTTCCTGTTCCATTCTGGAACTCATTGTCTTTTTGTTCCTTTGCTTTCTTGCTTTGTACCCTCAATTTTCTAATTTCTTTGTATTTCCACTGTACTGGGTATGCCTCTAAACACAACCTTAGAACAGACCAACCAACGACTTTCTTAAAGTAATTCTTTAGATGGGGCTTAGCCCAGTGCATTATCTCCAACTTCATTTGAGCTGTCAGTTTTTAGTACATCATTCACTGTCCTTCTCTCGGACTTTTATTTCTGTTCTCAGATGTATATGCCATTTTCTTTATCACTCCACTTTTAGGTGAACTTTTATCTCAAAAAGAAATAGTGAAAGCATAGGTGTGAACTCGCAAAGTCCTGTTCTCTTACTTAATCAGCCTATCTACTTCTTTACTCATTTCATTGTCTTTCATCTTAGAAGATACTGATCCTCCTCTTGTTCTGGCTAATCTGTGCTAGCTGTACTCAGATCTAGTCTCTTCCTATCTCATCTTCTCTCTTTCCTCTTCTTTATCCTTAACCCTTTTCCTCTACTGAATCCTTTCTTATTTGTTTGTTTTTTTAAGATCTTATTCATTTATTTGAGATAGAGCAAGAGCGCATGAGCAGTGGGGAGGGGCAGAGAGAGAGAAGCAGGCTCTCCACTGAGCAGGGATCCTGCCTTGGGGCTGGATCCCAGGACCCTGGGATCATGACCTGAGCCAAAGGCAGACTAATTAACCAACTGAGCCATGAAGATGCCCCTGAATCCTTTCTTATGAACATGTGCAAGTCTCTTCCTTTTAAAAACAAAAAAAAAGGGTGGGCACCTGGGGGGCTCAGTTGGTTAAATGCCTGCCTTAGGTTCAGGTAGGGATCAAGCCCTGCATCAGGCTCACTGCTCAGCTGGTAGTCTGCTGCTTCTTTCCTTCTGCCCCTCTCCCACTTGAGCTCTCTCTCTCTCTCTCCTCTCTCAAATAAAGAACATCTTAAAAAAAAAAAGATAAAGTAAAACCCCTGTAGTAATACATGATCCTTACTAACTGCCATTGTTTTATTCCATCCCTTTAGAGCCAGACTTTTAGAAAGAGGCATTTTCCTTTTTTCACCTTGCACTTCTTCATAACCAGCTACAATCTGCAAGTGTCACCTGACACTTTAAATTCAGTTCTTTCAAGGGACGCCTGGGTAGGTCAGTCAGTTAAGTGTCTGACTCTTGATTTCGGCTCAGGTCATGATCTCAGGGTCACAAGATTGAGCCCCCATGTCCCCATGTCGGCTCTGCATTCAGTAGGAATATGCTTGAGATTCTGTCCCTCTGCCCCCCCCACTTGCACACTCTCTCTCAAAATAAATCTTTTAAAAATATATTAAATTCAGTTCATTCAAACATATGATTTTATCTGTCAAACCTACTCTTATCTCTTGTTCTCATGATGCTAGTTGATGGCTGTATAGTTTTTAGCAGTCCAGGCTTGGAATCAATCAAACAAAGCTATTCTGTGACTATTAAAAAGATATTAAGTGAACAAATGCATGTAAAGTGCCTGTACATAGAAAGCTTTCAATAAATGGAGGGATCCTGGGTGACTCAGTTGGTTAAACATCTGACTGACTCTTGATTTCAGCTTAGGTCATGATCTCAGGGTCCTGGGATCAAGCCCAGCATCAGGCTCTGCACTCAGCGGGGAGTCTGCTTAAGGTTTTCTCTCCCTCTCCCTCCTCCCTTCTCCCTCCCCCCACTTGCACACTCTCTCTCTAAAATAAATAAATAGAAAAAAGAAAGTTTTCAGTGACTGTGAAATATTATTATTATGGTTAAAGGTGGTGATATTCAACTTCCAAGAACCCAAGCCAGAAGTCTTGGAATCATTCAGCATTTCTGCTTCCAAGTGATATAAACAATATATTCCTCTTTTCCTTTTATCTTTTAGTTCATGGTGATGTCATCACTTTGCTTGATCTGTTGCAGTAAACTTTTAATTATTACTATGCCAGGAATTGTTCTGCTTATCAATCTATTATTCCCACTTAGGCCAGAGTGATCTTTTTGAAATTAAAATTTTAACTGTGCTATTCATTCTTAAAAACCTTTTGTCTTTTTAATGTTTGCAAGATACATGTCAGACTTCTCATGACATAAAGAATCTTTGAGTTAGCACTTAATCTGTCTTTATAGCCTTGCTGCTCTGCACTTTCTTATGTGTATCTCGTGATTCAACTATATTAAACTACTTTTATTTCTTTCACATTTTTAAATTATTGGCTGTCTACTATACACCAGGCATACCTGGGAATATATACCACAGAATAAGACTTATAAGAACCCTGTCTCTTAGAGATTATATTCTGATGGTGGAGATAAACCAAAAAAGCAAATAAATGAAAATAGGTACAGATTGTAATCATTAATAGGAAGAAGATGCCATGTAATAGTTTCCAGGAATTGCTATGTTAGATGGGATTCTGAGGAAAGGCCTCTCTGAACTAAATATATGAGTCAAAATGAACCATCATTGAAAGAGCAGGAGGAAGTATGTTCCAGGTAGAAGAGGTGATAAGTTTAATACCCTTATTCTAAGAATAGTGGTTAGCCATTGTAGTGTTTTGAGCTGTGCTGGAATGTGTAATTTATGTCTTTAAAAGATCACTCCTACTACTGTGTAGAAAATGCTTTTGAGAGAGAAAACAGTTTAAAAAGGAGATCAACTGGAAGGGTCTAGTCTATAGGCATTTGTGGTAGTAGAGCTAGAAAGAAATGGAGATACAGAAGGTAAGAGTTGGTAAAGAATTGGATGGAAAGAGGAAAAAGAAGGAATCAGCACTCAAGATTTTTAATTTTAACAGCTGGACAGATGTTAATACATTCTGACTTTGAGATGACTGAGATTGGAGGGGTTTAGGAGGGGAGGGAAATAAAGTTGTCTGTTTAGATATGTTAACTTTGAAAAGCATATTAGATATGTAGGTGGAGACGTCAAATAGTCTAAGTCTGGAGCTCAGAGGAGAGGTATCAATTCAGGAGTCCTACATATAGAGCTATATGCAGAACTTGATGAGATCAGCTAAGGGAAGAAAAAAGGCAGAATAGAAAAGGAATCATATGGAGCCCTTTAGGTAGTCTAACATTTGGAGGTCAGATAAAAGAGGAAACACCAGCAAAGGAAACCAAGAAAGAACAGCCAAAGGGGTCACAGGAATGCCAAAAGAGTATGTAGTAGAACTTGAAGAGTATTGAAAAAGTGAGGAAGTCGTTCAATATATTGAATTCTGTTAAGGTCAGTAAAGATGAAGACATGAACATTGTGTGTCGTCTGCATTTTACAAGATGGATGTCATTGGTTATCATACAAAGCAGTTTCAGTGGAATGCAGGAGATAGAAGCCAAATGGAAAGTAATAAATGGGTAGTAGATGAGGCATTGGAGACAATAAATGTAGATAACTCTTTCAGAGGTTCGTGAACAGAGATGTATGGTAGCTGAGAAGGGATATGAGATCAGTAGAGGATATTTTAGGAGGGGAGATAATAAGATTATTATGTTGATGGCACTGATTCATTTGGAAGCAGGTAGTTGTTGAGGCAGAGAAGAGTTGAAATAATTGAAGGAACAGAGTCCAGAACAGAAGTGGATAGATTTATGTTTGATTAGAGATGGGAATTAAGAGGTGATGATTATTGGTGTGGCTAAGTTTGTAGGTTTGAGGGGAAAGATGAGAAAGTTCTATTCCAGTGGTTTCTGTTTTATCACCTTGAGGTCACTCTCTGAGAGTAGAAAAGCAGACTCATTAAGTTTGAGTCATTTGGTGCAACTTACTAGGTTTAAAACCTTGGAAATTTAACCTCTCAGAACTTTAGTTACCAAATCTCAAAAAAGGAGCCTCACTGTAGGGTAGTATCTACTGCTAATGATTAAAGTAGGTATTATTATACTACCATGGAATCTTGTTTATCAGAGATGCAAAAATTAGAATTCCTATCAGCCTTAAGTTCACTGTTCTGGAACAATGCAAGGTATAGATTAATAACTACTGCCTTATTTTTCTGCTTCTATCTGCACTACCCCCATTATTCTTATTAGTTCACTTTTTTCCCAGCTATATTTTCACCTTCTGGTCTGAAAATGGCTCTGAATAATCTCTCATATCATTGGGCATGGGCTGGATTTAGGAGTTTTATTACTTTATTATACTTTATAACTCCCTTCCTTTAGAGATCCTACTACAAATAATTCAAATAACATTAGGACTTCTGTAGTGAATAGCTCTATTAGAATCCCAGGACAAAAACAGTAGGGATTTTTGGCACCAATTTGTTTTATACAGCCCATGAAAATGGAAATATGTATAACTTTTTTCTTTCCACAGAAATGGAAAAAAAGCTGAAGGAAGAGAGAGAAGCTCGAGAGAAGGCTGAAAATAGAGTTGTTCAGATTGAGAAGCAGTGTTCAATGCTAGATGTTGATCTGAAACAATCTCAGCAGAAGCTTGAGCATTTGACTGAAAATAAAGAAAGGATGGAGGATGAAGTAAGAAAAATAGTACTGGTTTTATTCATCTTATAAAAGAGAAACAATCATAAGTTATGACTGAAAAGTCATTATCTGTAATTTAAACACCGTGGAGAAGATTTAAATGAAATAACATGAATGTATATGTGTTCACTGCTCTGAGGTCACCACTACACCCTTACCTCCTAGGATTTTCCTCTACAAATAGTTTAGTGAAGATTCACACCATAAGGCCTATGTCATTTTGCACTATGACAGTACAATTCTGTACAAGTGTTAGAGCTCCTCCCCTGAAGAATCTGACCATCTGCTTTTTTTTTTAAGATTTTATTTATTCTGAGAGAGAGAGAGCCCACAGGAGCAGAGGGAGAGAAAGAAGTAGACTGTCCCCTGAGCAGGAAGCCCCAGGCAGGGGCTGAGCTACCCAGGCGCCCATGACCATTCTGCTTTTTAAAACAAAAACAACCTTTACTGTAAAGTTACCTCATAATCCCAAAGAGGAACAGTTGCTCTTAGATTTCAAGAAAAGTGTTAAACTACAGAGTTTTGACCAGTTTATACTGATAGATAGCACAGGGTACACTTTTAGAAAGCAGTAAATAAAAAGATAAAATATTATATCCTTGTGGTTTATTATAGGAGGGATGGGATATTATCATTATTTAAATATTAAGACCTCAAAGGTTAATTGTCTGAGAGTCAGAAGCCAGAGTTGGTAAAGAGAACATTATCAGTGGTGATGATAATAAAAGAGTGATTAATGAGTGAAGATAGGTAAGTGAAGGACAAAAAAGGACTTGATGTATCCAGAGAAGAAAAGACGTATTGAGTAGTAATGGGAAACTTGGGGACCAAAGTATTGATAGTCTTTTAAACTTAAAATGGGAGGCTATAGGTGAAAATACTTTAGAAAATAAAATTACCTCTCTCCCTTTGCCCTCTCTCCTCCTTGCCCCCCATTCTCTCTCTCTCTCTCTCTCTCTCAAATGAATAAGTCTAAATAAATAAATAGTGAAATTTAAGATCCCAATTATTTTTCTCATTCATAGGTTAAGAATCTGTCCCTTCAACTGGAGCAGGAATCAAACAAGCGGCTGTTATTACAGAATGAATTGAAGACTCAAGCATTTGAAGCAGACAATTTAAAAGGTCTAGAAAAGCAAATGAAACAGGAAATAAATACTTTATTGGAAGCAAAGAGATTATTAGAATTTGAATTAGCTCAGCTTACAAAGTAAGTCAAAAATAACATTTTTCTTTTTTGTGTTATGTATTTCTTATGTTTGATATTTTCTGTGTATAGAAATAATGTATTTGGAGTTTGTGAAAGGAAGACTTCAGAAAAATTCAAAAGATTTGCAAGGGAGCCTTAGTAAATAAAAAGTAGAGATCTTTAAAAGGAGAAAAAAGGAGATTATTAAGACTACTTATTGACTTTACCATAAAACCGAAAGCTACAGATTTGTCATATGATTTTCATACCTACCAGTCGTGCTTGTTGACACTTGAATTACAAAAATCAGGGATAGGATTCAGTACCTTATGGGAAATGTTCAGTGTTTCTTTATTCTAGAAACTAGAGTTAGACATGATGACCCTGTATCTGTCTTTTTTTGTTCCTTTGGTTCATCTCTGAATGCAAAGTACCTTTTTTTCTTCTACAATGCGATGTGATGTGTTTGCTTGCTTGAAGTGGAGACAAAGCAAGGTGTCATTATTGCTTCCAGAATTTGTATAAAGACATCCTTTAGAAATTTAATCTCAAAGATGTGTGTATCTTATGCCAAGTCATGTGTTTTTATTTCCTCTGGGTTTCTGTTCCAATATCTTCCTTTGCCACCTTCATTTACAACATAGTAATTCTTGAATAAAATTGTCAGGTTTTGTTTTGTTGCATTTATTTTGGCAAAATTCTTTTCTGCCTTTTAGAGCCATCGTTTTCATGTAATGTGTTTTATAGTTCTCTCAAAATAACTTTCACTCACCATTCAGTGAACATTTATTATGTCCTTTTATCAATCATAGGCCTTGGTAGATACAAAGCTATTACTGTCTAGTATGAAAACCTAGCAGATGCAGACAGAATTGTTTATCCTTGACAGTGTATGTCTGTGGGTTGCATTGTCAGGTAACAGATAACTGTCTTACCTGTTTCTGAGTGAATTGTGTTCACGTGTATATTATATATATGTAGATGTGTCTGTGTTCCTTCTCCTTTATCAGTTATTGTTCTTGCCTCCTTTCTTATTCCTTACCTGGTTTTTCATTTCCAGCCCCATCCCCGTGCTTTTTTGGATATCATGTAGAGTATTATATGTATATGTAATATATAGCATATATTATAATATTAATATTTATTAAATATTTTCATGTCCCCTCTTTTTATTTGCTTACCTTTACTACATAAGACACTTAAAATGTATCCCTAAAGGACACCTGGGTGACTCAGTCAATTAAACTTCTGTCTTCAGCTCTGGTCATGATCCCAGGGTTCGAGTCCCGAGTTGGGCTCCTTGCTCAATAGGGAGCCTGCTTCTCCTTCTGCCTGCAGCATCCCCTGCTTGTGCTCTGTCTCTCTTTCTGACAAATAAATAAAATCTTCTAAAATAAAAATAAAATGGGACGCCTGGGTGGCTCAGTTGGTTAAGCAGCTGCCTTCGGCTCAGGTCATGATCCCAGCGTCCTGGGATCGAGTCCCGCATTAGGTTCCTTGCTCGGCAGGGAGCCTGCTTCTCCCTCTGCCTCTGCCTGCCACTCAGTCTGCCTGTGCTTGCTCGCGCTCTCTCTCTCTCTCTCTCTGACAAATAAATAAAAATTAAAAAAATAATAATAAAATAAAATAAAAATAAAATGTATTCTAAGAATGCTTTTCTCTTAAAGTTTACCAAAAAAGTATCATTTTTATTGTTGCAACTTGGATTAATCCACAATTAACATTCTCCTAAAAGTCACCTTCAGTAGAAAACAGTTTCCTCTACTTTGCATGGTATCACTTTATAAGGAACAAAATGGAACCAGACAGCATGATCTGACAAAATATAATCATAAAAGTAATACTGTGTAATGAAATACGATTTTTAAAAAGCAAAGGTCATTTTAGTAAACATTTTTATTTTTAGCAACTTTAATAAATAGAGAATAATACAAAGCCCAATGTAAATAGCATTCATTTACTGTTTTCTCTTTTACCTGAAGACAGTATAGAGGAAATGAAGGACAGATGCGGGAGCTACAAGATCAGCTTGAAGCAGAGCAATATTTCTCGGTAAGAATCATTTTTAACACTTCGCTTGAAACAAGGTATTAAGATTTTTAATGTGAATTGTGACATTTTTTCAAATGACCATGAACTGGTTTTCTCACTCTTTTAATCTCCCCATCTCTATGGGGAGATTATGAAATCCAAGTTTCATTTCTGAATCTGAGTTCATGGTCTGTGTAAGTTGTAAAGAAATGACCATTTTTGTGAAATATTTCTAGAATTGCTTCAAACTAAAGCTATATATAAGACTTCATTAAGGGGTGGTTGGAGTGTCAGTATTTTCATGCATGGTTCATGTATGCACGTTACATTTGTAGGTATAACTGCATACAGTTATAGGTAGAGTTAATGCTCAAAAGCTTTGGTCGTGTTTTAGCTCCCTGTATGCACTTCATGCATCTGTTTTGCTTCTCTGTAGAAATCGTTCTAACTCTTATTGGCGCAGGGCAGCTTATTTTCACTACTACTTTAACATTTATAGCCAGTGCTTTGAGATTTTATTAAAGCCTCTGCATTTTTTGTTTCTTTTGGTTGCCAAGTTTATACTCCAACATTTCAACTTAACATTTACCTAGCTTCTCCATTACTATTAACCCTGGCAGCTGCTTTTCCTACAAGTCTTAGTGCAGTTAAGTGAGAGAGTTTGAGTTGTGTTGGTGAACATGTCCTAGAAACCAAGTGAACAATATTGGAAATAATTATTTCCTTAATAAAGAAACTGAACACTAGTAGAGCTCTACAGAACTTTTCACATGTTCAGAGCTTCATGGTGTACTCTGCTCATCTCCTAAAAACATGGTGACTTTCTGTTTTTTGCCTATTTCTTGACTTGTTAGACTATCACTGAAATATGTTTCTAAATTTTAAAAAAATTTGGTATAATTGAAAATTTTTTACCTGGGTAGAGATTAATCTTACTTGTTCAAAGCCACTTGTTCAAAGACCACTTCTGCAGTGGTCTGTAATACCATGCACACTTTCTTGTCCATATACTTTCACAGAGTAATCTAGTACCTCTTTTATTTACATTCCCATTGAAAAATTTGTATTTTTCCCCTAAAGTAGTGCTATTTATTAGAGGGATAAGTAAGTTTACAGTTTAAAAGTAATTCTCCACAGCTATTTGCTGGTCCTTACTATTTTTTTTTCCTTATCTTATATATGAAAAAGGATAGTTTACAAAAAAAGACTGCAGAACTGGAAGTTTACTTTGTAATCACAGCACCTTAACACAACATGGGTCTAATGCTCCCTCATATCTGTTAAATATTTGTTACTTAAGGCCTGTTAAATATTTGTTGATGGAGTTGGCAAAAGCTGAATGAATTTTGTAAGAACCATTGTTCTATAATAAGTATGTATTACTTGTCAGCAGAATGTTTGATGAATCTTGTTTGTGGTATTTTGTTCAAGCCTCTCAACCGCCCAATCAATCCCACCTACCCAAAAAGAGAAGTGGTTTTTCTAACATTATTCATTTTAAGAATTGATATAACTTTTAAATGAATAGTGCTTGCTAAGTTTCTTTATAATGTTTTCCCAAATCAATATATTTAATGTCCTTGAGATATAATTTCTATACAGTTACTCACAGCAATTTAAAATGTATGTTTTGACAAATGTGTATACTGTGTGACTACCACCACAATGAACATATAAAACCTTTCTTTCACCACAAATTCCCAATGGCCCTTTGCAGTCCCTCTTCCCCACTTACCTCTATTTTCAGGTAACCACTGATTTTGCTTTCTGTCACAATTGATTATTTTTACCTGTTCAAGAATTCTACATACATGGAATCATGCAATATATAGTCTTTAGCACCTGGTTTTTTTTTACTCAGCAAAATATTTTTTAGGTATATTATGTCATTTGTATCAGTAGGTCATTCCTTTTTATTGTTCAGCATGGATACTCCACAATTTTTTAAAATTCATCTGTTGATGAACCTGACTGTTTACAATTTGTGATAAAGCTGCAGTGAAAATTCACGTACAAGATTTTGTGTGGATATATGCTTGCATTTGTCTTGGGTAAATACTTGGGAATAGAATTGTTGGATTGTATGTTGTTTAACTTTATAAGAAACTACCAAACTTTTTAAACTCCTCATAAACATTTATTTCTCCCAATCACTTATTTTGCAGACACTTTATAAAACCCAGGTAAAGGAACTTAAAGAAGAAATTGAAGAAAAAAACAGAGAAAATTTAAAGAAAATACAAGAGCTACAAAGTGAAAAGTATGTCTATCCATTTTTCTTTAGAATAAGAATCACTATTACATCATAGCATTCTTTAAGTTTAAAAATAGAGAGTAGATGTGCCATTATTCTGATGGGAACGATATAGCAAATCTCATTAAGCTAATTCAGAACAAATCAAACTAAATTTAGACTGATTTTTCTCTTTATGGTGAAGAAGTCCTACATTAACGCTATGGTAATTGTACAGATTTGGTAAACTCTTAACATTAAATTGTTTTCAGGGGTCTCTCAATCTTTACACATCTATTTGTATTTAAATAGTATATGCTGTACTTGTAATTCCTTCTTTTATGCTAGGTAAAGGTATTTAGGGTCTCCCTTTTAGTTATTAGGCAGGTTAAGTTCCATTGCATATCTGCTTAGGGCCTTAGAAGAAAACCTAAAGCTATTTAAGTATAACAACTTCTTATAGCTAGGTGGAACAGATATTAAAACTAGTTTTCTGACATTTTTATATTCTCTTTTCATGTAGAAATTTTAAAATTTTAATCATTTTATTGCTGAAACCAAGAATACATTAAATATTGTAACATGCACAGATCTATAAATTATATGACAAATGTTATTATAA
This sequence comes from Mellivora capensis, assembly GCA_004024625.1. NCBI lineage: Eukaryota > Metazoa > Chordata > Mammalia > Carnivora > Mustelidae > Mellivora > Mellivora capensis. The sequence continues at coordinate 13,748 of PISX010015544.1, forward strand.
TTACCACCCATGAAAGAGACAGAACCTTGCTATCCACTTTAAAAGCCCACTGTATTCCCTCTTCTTCCCCCACCACTAAATAATCACTATCGTAACACTTATTTGTTGATGGAACTGGGTCATTTTTTTCTGTATAGTTTTCCTCAGTTGCACTAATTTTATTGATTCCATTTCCACAGTTGAACATTTTTGTTCTGTGTTTCCTGCAAATCTCTAGTTAAATCTAGAACTGTGCTATCCAGTATGATAGCCCCTGGTTTTATGTAGCCATTTAAATTTGAACTTATTTAATTTTATGTATTATGTACATATGTACAATATGTAATTTTATGTATTTTATGTAGCCATTTAAATTTAAACTTATTTTTAAAAATTTAAATTTATTTAAATGACGTTTAAAATTTAGTTTTTCAGGTGTACTAGCCACTTTTCAGGTGCCCAACAGTCACATTTAGCTAGTGTCAACCGTATTTGACAGCACAGGTATACAGAACATTTCTATCCTCATAGAAAGCTTAATTGGACATCCCTAACTGGAAGTCTTAGTCATATTCAAGTCTGATTTATACAGGGGTGAAGACAGCCTCATACATAATTGTACCGTCTGGTTGCTTCTTTGTGTTGTTAGCAACCATAGGCACTCAGTGCTTAGATCTTTAATATATTTAGTGCTATCTAAGGCAGGAGCAAAGGTACGTTTTCTGGTTAGTCTCTGTGACAGCGATAGACCCCTGTTATAGTCTATTGCCTATCATTTGTATGGTGTCTGCAGTGTAATATGCAATCCCATGCTGTGTGCATTCACTGTGAAGAGAGCACCCAATCCTCCACATACCATATTGTTCTATAAGGTTGACATGTTTGCCCTTGTTTGATCTATTTAAAAGAAGTATACTGATCGCCACTAGTGTTCTAAGTACTATGCTTCATGCCAGTAATATGATTATTAGTAAGTTATGGTTCTTACCCTCAAGTACTTCAGAATCTAGTCAGGAGACAAATGTAATTAAGGTAAGTGTCTATAACAAAGTACTAGGAACTGACAAGGTAGTGTCTTAGAAAGCTTCATTCTTTGGAGTGGAGAATGGATTAGAGGCAGAACTGGTGGATACAGGAAGTTGAATTATGTAGCCATTGGAAAATCTAAATGTAAAATTATAGTGGAAGTTGACAGTAAAAGGAGAAGCAAGTACATGGGGAAAATGGGAAAAAGAGGCAATAGGACTTGTAGATTTGGGAGTGTGGGGACAAAAATTGGGGAAAATTTCAGGTGGATTCTCAAGTTTCTGACCAGGAAAGTTGGGGTGATGGTAGCACTGGTCCCTGAGTTAAGGAATGCCAAATTTGTGAAATGAGGGGAGACAAGATTTTTTCTATTTCAGACCTATTATAGGCAGTGCCTGTAGGTTGTCCCAAGAGAAATGGTTCTGAAATTGCTTCAGAGCTCAGAGAAAAGATAAGGACTTGAAGCTGATTTGACAGTCATTGTCATATACTGAAACAGATGAGATTTGTTAAGGTGATTATGTACATCAAAGTTTATAAACTCATGAACTTACAGTACCATCCGTATACCTAATTTGAAGCTAGTTGGGTATGTTCAATGTGTAAGTTGTATTTTAACAAACTGAGGAATTCATCTCAGTTTTAACCATTTGCTGCTACATGGTTTCATCTCAGTTTTAACCATTTGCTGCTACATGGTAACATTGATCCAGTATTACAAGATCTGATTTTTCAAGAGGAGCCAGAAATCTGAATTTTATGTAAAATGTTGGCTCAAATTTATTTTAATTGTATGTCTGGAGGAACACTTAGGTGGACTCATTTTACCTCCCAGGTAACAAATTATAATCCCTGGTGTAGGATGAGAAGACGTAAAGGCTGAGAATAGACTACTAGCACCTATACTTCTAAAGAAAGGGCAGAGGAAGGGAATGTAAGAAGTAACCAGTAATACAAGGGGAAAAACAAAATAGGATCACAAAGTCTAGAATAGAATACTTCAAAGAAGACGAAGTGATTTAAAGTGCCAAATACTCAAAAAGGTCAGGTAAAATATAAATTGTCCATTATATTTAAGGTTATTAGTTATTTTGTTGAGAACAGTTCCTAAATGGTAATAAGAATGGATATTAGAGTGGACTGAGACATGAATGATAAGGGTAGAAGTGGAGACCAAGTGTAGACAGTAGCCATACTTACCTCCTACTGTTCAACAAACTAATCAGTTACTCTTCTGCCTCAGGGCTTATGGACTTGCTCTCTCCTCTCCCCTCTCCCTGGAACATTTTTCCTCTGAGTATCCACATGGCATGCTCCTTCACCCTCCTCAGGCCTAGGTCTAAATGTCATCTCAGAAGGGCCTTCCCTGAATATCCTTCCTAAAATTGTGCAAACTTCCCCCACCCCACCTTGCTGCCCAGTTTAGTACTTCCTTACTTGTTTTGTTTTTCTCTGTAGCACTTTTCCCTTCCCAGTATATTATAGCATTTGGTGACTTATTTTACTTACTGTTTTTCTCTCTGCTAGAACTTAAGCTCAGCAAAGGAAGGAATTTTTTTTTTTTTTAAGATTTTATTTATTTATTTGAGAGAGAGGCAGTGAGAGAGCATGAGCGAGGAGAAGGTCAGAGGGAGAAGCAGACTCCCTATGGAGCTGGGTCTCCGGGATCACGACCTGAGCTGAAGGCAGTTGTCCAACCAACTGAGCCACCCAGGCGTCCCAAAGGAAGGAATTTTTAAATGTTTTGTCCTTAACTCTGTTTCACTGTTATATATGTAGCACCTGGAATTGTACCTAGAACATAGTAGATGGTCAGTAAATATTTGTTAAATTAAAAAATTCAAGAAATGTGGTTGTTGAGGCAAGGAGATAGAACAATAGCTAGAGGAGAAGTTGAAAAAGAGCCATTTCTTTTTAAAGATAGCAGAGATTTGAGCATATTTAAATGAGATATGGGAAAGATATCAGAGTGGGAAAAGTTGCACATCTATTCATTGACTGAAACAAAATTTCTGAGCACTTTCTATGGGCTGGAGACTTCTGGGCATTTGAAATATAGCAGTGAACAAGAACAAAGCTCCTGTTTATAATCTTACAACCTAGAAGAAAAAGGAGTCATTAATAAACTGATTTCATTAAGGAGGCAGGAGAATAAAGGTGACAGATTGGCCTTAGGCATTGGTAAGGGCAAGTCTTTTTATTTATGGGGAGTTGTGAAGGAAGTCGAATGGCTATAGTTGCAGACAGTTTTACACTGAACCATCTCATTGTTTCTTGTTTTCTCTTGCACAGTTGCATAGCCAGGGATAGAACTATAATTTGGGATAAATAGGTTTTCTGGCATTTTAATATACAACTTAGATACGTTTACCTGAATTTGCTACAAAGCAGTAAGCCCAGGTCTCAAGCCTTTTGTCAGTCTCAAGCCTTGTGTTACAATAGCTCAGAACTGCCCCTAGGATCATAGACTTAATTAACATTGGCAGTACTTCCTATCTTTTCCTAACATACTAACTTCTCTGCACTTTAAGATAGCTATTTCATATCTTCTGCTTTCTCCTCAGATCTTCAGCAGCCTGTCCTCATCCTCACACTCAACAAATGGCCTTGCTTCCTAGAAGTAGAGAACTTCTGCTCTGTCCCACCCTCATAGCTACTAACTTGTCTGCCTCTGTAGCTATAAACCCTGCCTTCCTTGACTGATGTAAATAAACAAAATGTGCTTTTAACCACCTCGATCCCATTTTCTGCCTACATAAGAATATGACTTCAGGAATCCCCATCTTTCCTGGGTTCATTTTTTTCCTTCATACAGTCATTCTCATTGTTATGTAAACATCTTTGTGAAAAATAACCATCTTCTGGGACGCCTGGGTGGCTCAGTTGGTTGAGCAGCTGCCTTCGGCTCAGGTCATGATCCCAGCGTCCTGGGATCGAGTCCCACATTGGGCTCCTTGCTCAGCAGGGAGCCTGCTTCTCCCTCTGCCTGCTACTCTGTTTGCCTGTGCTCGCTCGCTCTCTCTCCCTCTCTCTGACAAATAAATAAATTTTAAAAATAATAATAACCATCTTCTAAGTGCATTTTACTTCCAGATGCTATCCTATTTTTCTGCTTCCATTTGTAGCAGACTTCTTTGAAAGGTGACATTACCTTTTATATTCAGTTCCTCTTCTCCCTTTCTCTCTCTAGCTCATTCCAGACTTTTGCACTCATGATGCTACCAAAATAACCCTTCCCATGGTTACTGATGACTTCCTAATAGTTAAAGACAATAGTCAGTTCTCAGTCCTTATCTTATTTAACAGCTGTTGACATAGTTGATTACTCTCTCTTGACAAAATTTCTTCAGTTGGCTTCTGTGACATCACATGGTATTTTTTCATACTGAACTGGCTACTTTTAACCTCCTTTGCTCCTTTGTCCCTTCCCCTCTCTGAGACCTTTAAAGTTTGGAGGGCCCAAGGGATCGCTCTTCCTTGTTCTCATCCAGCCTCATGGCTTTAAATAGCATCAGTGTACAAGCATTCTCCCCCGAATTCCAGACTTGTATGTCCAGCCGTCTGACTCCACTTGAGTGTTTAATAAGCATCTCATTTTTAACATGTCCAGAAAAAATTCCTGATTCCCATACCTTGCCAACCTGCTCCTCCCTGTTTTCCCGATTTCAGTATTCGCAATTCCATTATTTCCAGTTGTTTAAATTATAAAACCTTGAAATTATCCTGGACTTTTTTTTTCTTATACTCTATGTGCAGTCCATTAAAAAGCCTTTTTAGCTATAATTTAAAAGTATATCCAGAATCTTATCAGTTCTCATCACTTGTACCATTTCCCAGCCTGATCCATATTGCCACCGTCTCCAATTTTGGTACTTTGATTAGCCTCCTAGCTGAGATCCTTGCTTCTGCCATTGTCCCCCAACAGTCTGATCTTACAACTGCAGCCAGAATGATCTTTTTAAAACCAAATACTCAAAGTAAAAGCCAAAGTTCCCTATACTGTCATAGAAAGCCTCCACTTCTCTCAATACATTTCTCATAACTTTCCTTCATCTCTCACCTCACTCACATTAGCTTCTTTCAGACCAAACTTAGGGCATTTGTTACTAGATATTTCTTCCACCGTAACCCTGTATTTTCAGATACCTGCATAGCTCACTCCCTTACTTCCTTCGTATCTCTTCTCACATGTCTTCTTAGCAAAGAGTCCTCCTTGATCACCGTATATAAAAAGCACATTCACAGCCTTTCCACCTTTTTTGTTTTTTATTTTGTACTCTGTGGCATGCTATATATTGTTCATCTTTTTAAAATTGCTTCTTTCATCCCATTAATTTATGCTTCCTCAGGGCAGAGACTTTGTTACTACTGTATGTCTTAATTCAGACAGGGGTGTTTGACACATTTAGGTAAACATTTAGGTAAATGCTGGACAAATAAATAAATTTTTTTTTTTTTTTTTTTTTTATTTAGTATATGTCTCCCTCCTTAGGCTTGAGAAAGAAAATTTCATTTAGGGCACCTGGGTGGCTCAGTGGGTTAAAGCCTCTGCCTTCAGCTCAGGTCATGATCCCAGGATCCTAGGATCGAGCCCCACATCGGGGTCTCTACTCAGCAGGGAGCCTGCTTCCCTTCCTCTCTCTCTGCCTGCCTCTCTGCCTACTTGTGATCTCTGTCAAGTAAATAAATAAAATCTTTAAAAAAAAAAAAAAAAAGAAAGAAAATTTCATTTGTATTATTCCCTTAGTAAAAAATAGATGGAAGTCATTCATTCACTTAGCAAATATTTATTGAGTATCTACTGTATATAGGGAAGATACAGTTATGACTCGGCTTATTGAACAGAAGTTCTTTAGGAAGAGCAAGCAAACTGGAATGATCTGGTCCTGATCTGAATGTCAGCTCCAAAAAGCTTTAAAGTATAATTCCCAAGGAGCATTCCTAGAATAGTTTATAGTGGTTTATAAATCTATTTATAAGTCATCATAATCTCATTACATTTCAGAACTGAAAGGGATCTCAAAAATCATTTAACCCTCCCATTTTACAGATTTGATTAAATTGAGCTCCAGGAAATGTAAGAAATTTGCCCAGTGTCCTTACCCAATTAGTGAGGAACAGGGATAAGGGTTAAGGTCTGGCCTCCTGGTTTACAAGCCTATTACTTTTCCTCTCTCCTCTGCTACCTTCCATTCTAAATCCACAACAAGTTCGTTTCCAAAAGTAGACTGCTTGCCATTGCTTTACTACCTTTTCTTAGTTAAGCACAACAGCAGGTACAGGATTAAAGAGTTCTTTACTTTTACAGTTTTTCAAAATGTTAGAAGTTAAATTTATTACTTTTATAGAATTTTTGCATTTGATTCAATAATGAATTTTATTTTAAGCAATAAAATAATTCTTATTGTTTAAATATAGTTGTCTTCTTTAAGCATATCATTAAGTTGGAAGAGTAACTGAATTTCTTTATATCCATTTCTCTTATAAATCTATTGCAGGGAAACTCTTGCTACTCAGCTGGATCTAGCAGAAACAAAAGCTGAGTCTGAGCAGTTGGCTCGAGGGCTTCTAGAAGAACAGTATTTTGAATTAACCCAAGAAAGCAAGAAAGCTGCTTCCAGAAATAGACAAGAGATTACAGATAAAGATCATACTGTTAGTCGGGTAAGTGTGATTGTCAGGTAAGTTTTATGACTGAAATTTATCTAAATCAAAATAGGTCACATCTTAAAGCATTATGTGTGCATATGTATTTACTTTGACTTATACAGAGTGGTCAATCTGTACTTACATATAAAATAGTTTATATAATCCAAAACCATTATTAATGGTTTAATGACTGAAATTCTTATTCAGTGTAATGTGTTTTTTTCTCTTTCTAGCTATAGATCTTAATGTATTTTATGTGAAGAAATGCTTGGGTTAAATTTATTTGTTGTATTATTTTAATACATTGCAACTGACTTTGTGGCCAGAATTTTATAAAACTCAGAGAAACTGTTTTGGGATGAGAAATTCTTTATGGATATCTACAAATTAATCCCAGAAAACCAGTACTACAATTACTATTCCTGAAATTTATACTATTTTCTATATAGATCATGGAGATTGAAAGGGGAGTTAGATTTTTCTTTTGAAGTTACCATGAAGTGCTCTGGTATTAATAGTCCTGGGTTCGAAGCTTAGCTCTGCCTCTGAGAAGTTACATGGTCTTGGCAATTTACGTTACTACCTTAAACCTCAGATTCTTCATCTATAAAATAGAAATAATTGCAGGGTGCCTGGCTGCCTCAATCAGTATATCATGCGACTCTTGATCTTGGAGTTATGAGTTTGAGTCCCATGTTGGGTATGGAGTCTACTTTTATTAAAAAAAAAAAGAAAGAAAGAAAGAAAGAAAGAGGGAAATAATACCTATTCCACAAAATTCTTATGAAGGTTAAATGAAGTATATTTGAATTTAAGTATATCCACATACGTTAAACCAGAACCCAGGCATTTTTATAACAAAGCAGTATCCGACTCCACATCTATGGAGAATGCAAAGTGGTTGTTTTTTTTTAAGGTCATTGTTTTAAATACAAGACTAGCAAAGTGAGTGTAACTTAAACCTTTGTGTATTTTGTTAAGCTTGAAGAAACAACCAGCATGTTAACCAAAGATATTGAATTATTAAGAAAAGAAAATGAAGAGATAACCGATAAAATGAGGAGGGCAGAGGAAGGTATGTAAGGTTTTTGTTTCCGTTTTTCTTTTTTAATCATAATGTTTAGTCAAATTCAGTGGTAAATCTTGAGCTATTTATATTGTGTGTTGGGTTTTTGAAATTTGTTTTCATATGTTAAATAACTTTTGTAGCCTTAAGAATTATCTTAGTAGAACTTAAATGTTCTCGGCCCCAAAAATAGTAAGTATGTGAGGTGATGGATGTGTTCAGTAACTTGATGGTAGAATCCTTTCATGATGTATACTTGTATCAAATCATGTTGTACAGCTTAAGTATCTTACAGATTTGTCAGTTATACCTCAGTAAAGCTGAACAAAAAAGAATTATCTTTACGAAGTTACTAAAAGTTATGTAGTGTATACTAATTTGAGTAAAGAACATTGTTAATTTGGAACACAATTTAATGTCATACAATAACACTTTATATAATTTATTAACAGAATATAAATTGAAGAAGGAGGAGGAGATCAGTAATATTAAGGCTGCCTTTGAAAAGATTATCAATACAGAAAGAACCCTTAAAACACAGGTATACATGCTCTCTTAGTCTTTTCCAAATGTTTGTATTTGAATATCATATATTCAGAAATTAATATGTGTTTTTGTGTACTTTTTCTTAAAACTTAGGTTATAATGTTCAAACTTTTCACTGGAACAAATAATGTAATATTCTTTGTTCATTCAATATAGAAGACTTTTCAGAAAATTGGATTTTAATTGAGTTAAGAAAGAAGATGTGAGATAGATAGATAGATGGAATAGTAGTCAGCCTTAAAAAAAAAATTGAAATCTTACCATTTGCAGCCACAGGGAGAGAACTGTACTGTATTATGCTAAGCAAAATAAGTCAGAGAAAGACAAAATACCATATGATTTCACTGATGAGTGTAATTTAAGAAAACAAATGAATATAGGGGAAAGGAAAAAAAAAAAAAGAGGGACCAAACCATAAGAGAGACTCTTAACTATAGAGAACAATCTTAGGGTTGCTGGAAAGGAGGTGGGGGGTAGGCTAAATGGGTGACAGGTATTAAGGAGAACACTTGTGATAAGCACTGGGTTAGTTAATGTAAGTGATGAATCATCAATTTCTACTCCAGAAACTAATATTACACTATATGTTAACTAACTAGAATTTAAATAAAGGAAAAAGAAAGTAGTTGCCTGATCATTTGACTAGTAAGAACATATTTTAGATTGTACAGAAGACCCATAATTGATGGTAGGAAAACTTAGTGAAAACACTTGACTAAAGCCAAAAGAGAAGAACTAGGAATAAATAATCTATAGGGGTGGCTGTATCATTTTGCTGTATATTTAGTGAAGCAGCTAGATCAGATTTAACTTGATATCTTATCATTTTATTAAGTTATCTAGTAGTTTAAATTCTTCATAACATATTGTGTACCTCAGTTGATTTTATGATAAAATAAATTTTTTTACCTTTTTTTTTTTTTTTAAAGATTTTATTTATTTATTCACCAGAGAGAGAGAGATAGCATGTACAAGCAGGGGGAGCATCAGGGAGAGAGAGAAAAACAGGCTCCCCGCTGAGCAAGGACCCTGATGCAGGACTCAATCCTAGGACCCTGGTATCATGACCTGAGCCAAAGGCAGATGCTTAACAGACTGAGCCACCCAGGCATCCCAGTATTTTTTTACTTTTTTATTAAACATTTGTAATAGCCCCTTTACCACTTACCTGCTCTCCATCTCAGCAGTTTTTTATGTTGCAACGAGATTAATCTTTCAAAAATGCACTTAAAATCTGTTGAAAATCCTTCAGTGGAAGTTCTATGTACCTTTATATACAGAGACCATGAAGAAAAAAGATTGACATTTGACGTTTATTACACAAAAATCCAAGTCTCTGGAGTCCAAAACAACATAAGTTGGAAGAAAAAAACTAAGTAGAATATTTATAGCAAATACAGATAAATATAAAGAGTATCTACAAATTTTAAAAAGGCAATTTAATGTGGAAAAAAGGAGGGCATTTGAGAGAAAAGGAAACAGTAAAGAATTTTAAGAAGCTTAGCCATAACAGTAAGCCAAGAAATAGAAATTAAAGTAATAATGAGGTATGTTTTTGACAAATGGGCACCTTTAAATTAGATACAATCCTCATATTTGGCAAGAACATGGGGAAAGTTTATTTGTATAGTTTTTGAGGGAGTAAACTATGAGAATGATTAACACAGACTAACACATTTTAATGTGCATATTCTTTGACCTAAATGTAACTGCACATTTAGGAATTTATCCTATATTAAAAACTCCATAAATTCTCAAAAGAAGTAAATACAGATGTAATTATGTAACAGCATTTTTAATGGTGAAAAGTAAAATTAACCCAACCACCCATCAGCATAGTATTGACAAGTCATAATACATCCATGCAATGCAAAGAAGCCATTAAAAATAAATAAAATAGGGGCACCTGGGTGGCTTAGTCACTTAAGCATCTGCTTTCGTCTTGGGTCATGATCCCAGACTCCTGGGATCAAATACCATGTCAGACTCCCTGCTCAGTGGAGAGTCTGCTTCTCCCTCTCCCTCTGCAGCTCCCCCTGCTTCTCTTTCGCTCTGTCAAATGAAATTTTTTTTTTTTTTAAAAAGTAAATGAAATAGATACATAATGACATAGGGAAATATTTCCTATGATATATGATATAAAATCAAATTTAAAAAGCAAGTCGCAGCACAGAATGTACAGCATGATTCTGTTTTTAAATTTAAATAGATTTGTAATCAGCTTATATATACATAGGGAAAATTTAGATACACACCCAGCAAATTGAAAGAAGAGACGTAAGCAGAGGTGCTCTTTGATGGATGATAGATACTACAAGGGCTTTTCACTTTCTTCATAATAGATTTTTGTGTTTGATTTTTCTTGTAATATGTTAGATTTACTATTGTAAAAAAAAAAAAAAACTCATTATGAGTTCAGTGAAGTAAGTTTTTACTGCATTAAAAAATTTATGGGCTCCTCATCCTAGATAGGACCAAATTTACATGGAAATGATAGTGGCTCAGGTTTTTTTCTATTTTTTTTTTTAAGGCATGTTTTCTTAAGATTTTATTCATTTATTTATTTGTCAGAGAGAGAGGGAGAGTGAGCGCATGCACAAGCAGGCAGAGTGGCAGGCAGAGGTGGAGAGAAGCAGGCTGCCTGCCAAGCAAGGAGCCTGATGTGGGACTTGATCCAAGGACCCTGGGATCATGACCTGAGCTGAAGGCAGCAGCTTAACCGACTGAGCTACCCAGGCGTCCCCTTTTTTCTATTTTAATGGAAAAAATCTTTTTTTTTTTTTTAACATCATTGCTGAAAATACCATGACTTATGTTTTAGTTTATGTAGCTTAATGTTTTTAAGACTTCTGTCTCATTTTGAATATATTCTTTCCTCTGGCAGAAGGGGTTAGCCTCAGCTAACATTTATATTCCCTCTTACATGCAAAAGGACCTCAGTATGGCCTAGTCTGGTTCCCTGTCCGCTTGCTTTTCTCCTTGTCCAGAAGAAAAAAATTATTTATCTTAGGCCCTATTGCCTGTGTATTGTTTCATCTGATTGTAATGCCATTCTTGGCTGTCCTTGACTCCCCTCTTTAATATTGTTTCATTTTGCTTATTCAATTCCTGTTTGTCTTTTTAAGAAACATATGTGGACACATAGCAGGTACACCAGGAAGCCATCCCTGACCTCCCAAGTTTCAGTTAGGTACTGCTCCCATAGCATCCTTTTGCCTCTTTTCTTTTTACTCACCACTCTCTACTATAATGCTTGCTTGTCTGGCTCCTCCACCAGATTAAGGATGATGGACATAACTTTGGGGCATAACTATATATTCTTTTTTTTTTTTTTTTAAGACATATTTATTTATTTTAGAGAGAGAGATCATGAGCAGAAGGGGCAGTGGGAGAGAGAATCCCTCGCAGACTCAGCACTGAACACAGAACCTGATCCTGGGCTCTATCCTACTACACTGAGATCATAACCTAAGCCGAAACCAAGAGTCAGAGGCCCAACCAACTGTGCCACCCAGGCGCCCTTGTATATTCTATTTTTATATCTAGTACCTGTCATAGTGCCTACATTATAACAAGTGCTGGATAATTGTTGAATGATAAATGGATTTTTGCAAGCCCATTTGGTTCTTACATTTGAACGAGATAAAACGGTAATAGTTACTCATGCTACCAGTTATCATGTCCCAACCTTCATTAGGTTCTTATCCTTATACACAGAGTCCTGCTTTCTGATTTTGAAGGAAAGAAAAATATATTTTAGTGAAGATTTAAATTAGATATAATTAGATTATAGTATATATCTAATTAGATGATATAGACCTTTAATAATATTTTAATATTTTAATAGGCTGTTAACAAATTGGCAGAAATAATGAATCGGAAAGATTTTAAAATCGATAGAAAGAAAGCTAATACACAGGATTTGAGAAAGAAAGAGAAGGAAAATCGAAAGCTACAACTGGAACTCAACCAAGAAAGAGAGAAATTCAACCAGATGGTAGTGAAACATCAGAAGGAACTGAATGACATGCAGGCGGTAAGGTTTGTGTGTGTGTGTGTGTGTGTGTGTGTTTGCAGGATTATTTTCTTGTCATTGCTATTTATACCTGTCATCTGTTGATCTTATCTAGATTTTTTAGTATAAAAAAGCATATTCAGGTTTGTAGAGTCCACAGATTGATTTTTATGACTCTGATATGAACCGTGATCTTGAAAAACTAGAAAGATACTGTTATCTATTAACCATGATAATTTGAGTAATTTTTACCCATTAGCATTTGCTTGATTAGGGATGCTGCTTCGAGAGAAACTACCAAGGGTTTGCCTCTTTGACGTTAGACTGAAAGAGAGGACTAGGAAGATACTAAGTATAGTTGAGATAGAGGATTTGAAGTATTATAGATTTTTTTTCTCTAATCAGGACTCACTTTTCGGAAATCAAAATATGAAACTTAATTGTTTTATATTTCCTGGCTTGTTAAGAGCACAAAATTAAGGACGTGGTCTCTGGGCCTAGACTGATTTAGATGCAAGCACTGTCTATCATTTGTGGTTTCACCATCCTGAGAAGCTTTCTGTTACCTTTTAAACTATTTCATTCGGAGCCATAAAAGCATTTCCTGTTGTTTTTAACAGGTGTTTGGTGTTTGGTTTTTGATGCTTTGTATTTATTTGTTTGTTTGTTTATTTTGAGAGAGGGAAGGGGCCCCAGAAGACAAAGAGGGCAAGAGAGAATCTTAAGCAGGCTCCCCGCCCAGCATAGAGCCTGATGGGAGGCTCGATCTCACAAGCCTTAGATCATGACCTGAGCCAAAATCAAGAGCTGGGTGCTTAACCAGCTGAGCTACCCAGGTCCCAGCTGCTTTGTATTTAAATATTAAAACAAAAAATTTGTTTAAAGCAAGGAGAAAAGGATGTTACCCAAGCAATGTATTACTGAGGAAGAGAACTTAACATTTTTACAATTATATCATAATCTGTAGTAGTGAACATTCATGAAGCTTACAATAATTTTTTAGGAAGAGCAACTTTAGATTCTTTATCATTTATAGTTCCATTAATTCTTAATTTCTTAATGTTGGAAATTTGATAATGATTTTTTGTATTTTTCAAAATAGCAATTGGTTGAAGAATGTGCACATAAGAATGAGCTTCAGATGCAATTAGCTAGCAAAGAGAGTGATATTGAGCAATTGCGTGCTAAACTTTTGGACCTTTCGGATTCTACAAGTGTTGCTAGTTTTCCTAGTGCTGATGAAACTGATGGAAACCTTCCAGGTAAGAATATTTCTGTTCATTCAGGTTTGATTAAAGACAGGGAAATTAATGTTTCTTTCATTTAACCTTCTACCCTTTGTCATTTTTTTCCATGGACCTTAAGGTATTTCTGTTTCTGATAGCCGGAGTCTGATTATGTCTGCATTTTATAGAATAAGAGCAATTGAAAGAAATCTTAGGCTATTAAAGTAAATCTGAGAGGCTGTATCTGAATAAAAATCTTGAAGAACCTTATGAATTTATGAACGCCTAACTCCATGGTAAAAGTTGAAGCTGCTGCTTTTACCTTTCACTATTTAAAGAAAATTATATGTTTTCATGAGTAACAGCTCTTTAATGTTTATGTTTTTGGTTTTTTGTATTGTTGTACAAAAACTAAGAACTGGGCTTAATAATCAGAACCACAGCAGCCTATAGAGAGACCTTTCTAATGTAGTAGTGATAAACTTTGGTCAGACTTTAAGTTTCAAATTTAGAGAAATAGATTAAAAAGGATTGAGAGATGCAGTGAGGGGGTAGTCAAAGACAAAAGTGAGTATGTAGGATTTCAGACTTTTTTCCTTTGTCTTTTTTTTTTTTTTTCAGTAGAGAGTAAATTAAAAAATAAACACCCATTCTTGGGTTTATTGTACTGTAAGTTATAGTACATTTATATATATTTTTTTAAGATTTTATTTATTTATTTGACAGAGAGATCACAAGTAGGCAGAGCAGCAGGCAGAGAGCAGGTGGGAAGCAGGCTCCCTGCTGAGCAGAGAGCCCATTGTGGGGCTCGATCTCGGGACCCTGGGATCATGACCTGAGCTGAAGGCAGAGGCTTTAGCCCACTAAGCCACCCAGGCACCCCAGTACATTTATATTTTTTTAACAGAGGTAGGCAATACACATAAGTTCAATTTAGGAATAAATAGGGTATAAATATACACACACATACATTTGACATCTACATATCCTTTGTTCAAGGTTTTAGAAGTTTTGTTCACATGGTCATAAACATGAAAATGAATTTTAATTTATGTATTTCCTAAATAATGTGTTAGATTTAACTCTTACTTGTATACCATGTCATCCCTGCCCTCTTCCTTTTGTGTCTTTGCTAGCCCCAAATTAGATATCTGAGGATAGAGAGTGAAATTACAATGGTCAAGGAGTTCCTTCTGTTTTCCCATTATCGGTTCTCTGAAACCTCCTGCGTCTTGAAAATCTTGTAGGTGCATGTCCTTTATCACAGGATCACTTTGGATTTAACAAGAACCTCTTGCTTCAGCTGTTGCTTGAAAATCTTTCAGAAGTTAGATTTAATCATCAGAGTATGACTTTTAGGGGTGTTTGGCTACATTCTTAAAATTGTTGAATTGAAATTGTAGCTTAGAGTCCCTCTTCATTAGCCCCAAGCTATGTCTTGAGTTATTTAGTAAAGGAATTCTTACTCGATTTAGTGGAAGTTAAATATCCTGACCAGGTTTTTTGTCTTTATTCCACCCATTTCCATTTAACTTTGATTATAATGTCTTATTATGTTTGCCTTGGTTTTCTTTGTATTAGGTTAAATATTGCAGAGACTTTATTGATGAATATTACTTAGAAAAATTTGAATTGAATGATGAGTTTGGGAGACATCTAAAGAGGAAGCAGGTGATAAGTTTTGTCTTCCATTCTGGCTTATTCAAGAAAGTTAAACTCAGGATGATCAGATGGTTTGATTGGCAGACTTAAATTAGGGCTCCATTTAGATTTCTGAATCCTGACCTAATAAATCCATTTAGGAATCAGTCGGCAAAGAAACTGTAAAATGTTGCTACCGGCTCCATTCTGAGTTAGTATCACTTAGAATAGCTGTGTATTTTCAGAGATTTTGTTGTAAGGTTTTCAAAATTCAAACAAAGTGAAGGAAAAAATAATACTGGTGGGCATTCTTCATTGCTATAAAATGAGATAGGTATCCCTCTGAATAGTGCACTCTTGGTCTTGAAAATTTACAAAGATCTCTATAGTGCTAACTTTCACACTGTATGTAGACAGTAATAGATAATCTTTATCAGTGTTTTTTAACTCCTTTTTGCATCAGATGTTTTGCTTAGTAAATTAAAAATCTGTTCTAAATCTATTTACTAGAACTTGGGGTGCTTGGGTGGCTCAGTCATTACGCGTCTGCCTTCGGCTCAGGTCATGATCCTATGATTCAAGTATCTAAAATTTATGAAGATAATGACTAATGATTAATTTTACTTAGTTTAGAAAATTAGTTAATTGAACTACAGGCTGAAAAGGGAGAACTTTGTATGGAATACATTTACTTAACAGTTAAATAAAGGCCTTTTGAAATATGGATCATTTTTTTTAGCCCAGCAAGATTTTTTTTAAGATTATTTATTTTAGAGAGAGAAAGAGATAACACACATGCATGTGCATACAGGTGGAGAGGAGGGGGAAGGTCAGAGAGAGAGAAGGAGATTGAGGTGGGGCTCAGTGCCAGGGCCCTGAGATCATGACCTGAGCTGAAACCAAGAGTTGGATGTTTAACCAGCTAAGCTACCCAAATACCCTGGGATGTTTTTTGTTGTTTTGGGGTTTTTTCCCTCCCAAGAAGTTGGGTGGATTGGGACACCTTTGCCTCAGGTCATGATCCCAGAGTCCTGGGATCTAGCCCTATGTCAAGCTCTCTGCTCAGCAGGGAGCTTGCTTCTCCCTCCTGCTCAGCCTGCTGCTCCCCTGTTTGTGCTTGCTTGCTCTCTCTCTCTGTCAAATAAATAAAATCTTTAAAAAAAAATGTTGAGTGGATGAACTGATAATATGACTTAGTAATAGATTTCATCATTCAATATAAAGATTCTCATTTAATTATCATGTATATCTAGGGCTAAGCCTTTATAACCTTAGTGGGCATCTTGTCCTTAACTAGATGATTTCTCTTAAGATTCCCAATTCTAAAAAAACTTAGAAAAAAAATGATCTGTCGTACAATCCTGTGAAGTTCTTAAAATCACTTTTATTCACCTAATTTTTTTATGTCCTCACCCTCCTTTTGGTTCTTTGGCAGGTTGTATTTTAGTGCAGTGTAAATATAAAGGTCACACTTGGGTTAAGATTTTCCCATTGCCTCGATGACAAAAAGACTAACATGATAACTGCCTCTCCTCCCTTGTTCTTACTCTTTCCTTCTTTTGGAACCACTGAGCTAATAATCTGAAAAGAATGTAAAAGTAGATGAAGCACTAGAGAAAACACTTGATATCAACACTCTATTATATTCATTGTCTCTTATGGATTATCTGCATCATTCTCTCTCCATCTAGCTTTATCTCAGTCTATGTAATCTAAACCTGTAAATAGTGGATTTCTTAGTGTGTTTCCAAGTATTTGAGTATATAACAGCTTCTGATGTGCCCAAATCTAATCAATGGTTTGGAGATAATGCATCTGAAATCTTGAGCATTGATTTATTTCCTTTTTTATATCACTTCTGAATACAGTTAAAATATGTTGGGATGGTTCCTTAGCTCTGTTTCTTAAGAACCTACAGCCATAAGGCATAAATAATTTTGGCATTTATTCTCATAGAGAAATAACTGGGGGATGGGGTATTTTGGCATACACAATTTTATATAAATGTCAACATTTCAGTGACTTTCACATCTTTTTTGTGAGGAATTACTTGCATTAAATAGACTTAGGAGGAGTAAGAGTTGCAGTTTGGGACACACTGCAGGGAAATTTTCCTAGCGATAACTTGTTGCTTTTGTAAGATAGAATATTTGTGAGTGATTAGCAACCTTCTGCATATTATTTAATATGGAACTGCCCTTTGGTTTTTAAATTATAACAATTATTTACGAGAGTGACTGGCTAATTCAGGGAAAAAAAAACAGAATTGCAAAATAATCAACAAATATTTGTCAAGTACCTACCTACTCTTATGTGTCAGATATCTTGAGGTATATAAAAATAGTGTTATGATATGGTCCCTGATCTTATAAAACTTATCAGGGAACTACCTAAGAAGACGAAATAATTATTGCTAAACTAAATTAACAGCAACTAAGAAAAATGTTGGGAGAAGAGGAGGATCATTTTGAGCTCAGGTTTCTCATTATCTTCTCCACCTTTACAACTACAGTTTAGATTAAGGGGAATAACAAAACCAAAGGACATTGGGTGCAGGGAAGAAGTTAGAACAAGAAGAATATTACTTCTGATTCAATTAACTCCAAAGCTTTTTAGTTAAAAGGACAGAGTAGCATTATGTTCTGGGAACACAAGCTCAGAAATTAGGGTAAACCTACTGTTTTAACAGTTACTGACAAAGTGTACTCTTGAGCAAGTCTTTTTACTTTCTAAACCTTAGTGTCTTCATTTGTAAATGGAGAATGATAGTAGAAGCTATCCTATCCTGTATTCATAGGAATATAATATCATATATTCATGGGATAATAGGTATATGAAATGTGGGATGTTACTTGGAAGGCACATGTCAAACCATAAATGTTCAGTAAATGTTACCTATTGTTTTAATTACTCAAAGACTTAGATGTTTTACAGTGGTTTAAGTTATATGGAGAAAAACATTATATATTCCCATTAGGGTCATGTTTGAGCATTATACATGTTTGAGCAATATACCAAAAATTGGCTACTTTTCTATTTTTTTGTGTCTTAAATATTAAAGATAGATATAGAAAACAATTAAATGCTCTTATTTCTAGCCTAATATAAAATAATCATTTCTAACAGAATCTTCTTTTGCTCCAGATATTTCTAATAAACATTAATTGTATTTAAATAGTAATAATGTTTATTTTTAAATGCCTTGATTGAATTTGTCAAGGAATTTCTAGTATGCACAAACTGGTTAAAATATTAGCAACTAACCAACTCAATTCTATGTTCTTTTGCTGTTGATCAAATTCTGGTGTAACATACTTAAAAGATTTCGTTTATATCTCTTAGATTGGTAAGAATTGCATTTGGACTTAACTCTAGAATTAAGTACTCCCCAACCAGATTTAGACAGTTTTATTGAAATTTTATAGGTGTTTTACCAAAAAGTTTATCAGAATATTGTGCTGAGAAAACAAATAAAATGCTTGTCTCTTATTCTTTATATCTAGTTGATTCTGCCTGCATTCCTTATTTATTTATCTTCTATTCTTATCTTCTGTGAGTAATAGGATACTTCTCTACTTTTGCTTGCTCTTTCTTGTGTAAATCATCGCTCTGATTTGTTCCACTTGCTGCATTTTTTTTTTTTTGCTAAGTATTTTTATGAGTGTTAAATGATATTTAAAGTCTTCTGTATCATATCCCATTTAAGCTGCAATCCATTCCAGTCTTGCCTGGCTCTTAAGGGTATTGTTTTACTTCATACTTTTATAATTGAGTACTAAATGTTAATTTTATGGAAAAAGTGGCTTGGGATTTTTTTCTGCAATATTTGTATGGCCATTAAAGTTGATTTGTGTGATTGAAGCATGGAAGAGCAAATTATAGCACTTACTCATTTAGCTGTGTTCAAATGCCTGTTGCTGCATGCTGTCAGACAACATGTAATAGCTTTTCCTCTTGTTACAACTTAAGACTGAAGACGATATATTCTTTTTCTCCTAGAGTCAAGAATTGAAGGTTGGCTTTCAATACCAAATCGAGGAAATATCAAACGATATGGCTGGAAGAAGCAGGTATTATATGCCTCATTTTTTCTAATTGATAATCTGTTATATATTTTACTTTTAAAGCATAGAACTTGTATTAACTGATCTATTTTTAGCATTGATCTCAGATTAATACAGTACACTTTAGACATAAGTGTCAAGTATTGTGCTTATTATTTTAAACCAAGTTAATGTTGCTCGTATATATCTTCCCATTTTTTTCTCATTTCAGTATGTTGTGGTGAGCAGCAAAAAAATTTTGTTCTATAATGATGAACAAGATAAGGAACAATCCAATCCATCCATGGTATTGGACATAGAGTAAGTTGCCTTTGGTTGAATTTTAAATCAGTTAAATATTAACTTATGATAATTATTTTTATACTTATAATTTTAAGTTTTCTTTTTTCAGATTTTATTTATTTATTTGAGAGAGAGAGAGAGAGAGAGCGCTTCAGTAGGGGGAGGGGCAAAGGGAGAAGCAGACTCCCCACTGAACATGGAGCCTGACATGGGGCTCCATCCCAGAAGCCTAAGGTTATGACCTGAGTTGAAGTCAGCTGCTTAACCAACTGAGCCACCAGGCACCCCTAGACTTAGAATTTAGTTTATATTTTGTTAAATGATGTTACATACTTCTCTTAACAAACTTTAAGACTTTGCATCTTTAGCAAAATGTGAGGGAAAATTTTACATAGCTGATTCGTGTATTCTAAAGACACATTTTTTATTTCAAGTGTTGATTTATATATATCTTAGGTTCTAAGAGCATCTCCAAAAGTTCTATATATAATTATGTAGTCATTGTTAAGGAAATGTAAATATATCTTTTGTTTTTAATAGAGGCCTTTAATAAGCTTGGGCTTTTTCCTTTGTATTCATTCTAAACCTTTTCTTAAGCACTGCTGCCTGTATCATCATGGGTCTTATAGATTATACAAAGATGAGTGAGATGGTTCCATTTTCAAGGAGCTTACAGATAGTAAGAAGTAGTAGGTAAAAGAAGTAGTAGAAAAGGTAAGACATGCAACAAAATATAAATTCAGAGTGAAATGTGGTGGGTGCTATTCATGAAAAATATAAACTTAAAATGAAGTATTGCCATTCTGTTAGAATTAAACATTTGTGAAGTCAGTTATAGATAGAATATAAAAAGAATTAAGCAACTACCAAAATTTTATTTTTTTTAAATTTATTTATTTGTCAGAGAGAGGGAGAGAGAGCGAGTGAGCACAGGCAGACAGAGTGGCAGGCAGAGAGAGAAGCAGGCTCCCCGCCGAGCAAGGAGCCCGATGTGGGACTCGACCCCAGGATGCTGGGATCATGACCTGAGCCGAAGGCAGCTGCTTAACCAACTGAGCCACCCAGGCGTCCCTTTATTTTATTTTATTGAGAAATTTTATTTCTCAATTTTTCTCTTTTTCAAGTATAATTAATATACAGTGTTATATTAGTTTCAGGCATATAACATAGTGAGTCAACAATTCTGTGCATTACTCATTACTTAACACAATAAGTATAATCCTAATCCTCTTCACCTAGTATTTCCCCCACTGTCCCACCCACCTCCCCTCTGGTAACCATCAGTTTAAACGTTCTCTATATTTAAGAGTCTGGGTTTTTAGTTTGTTTTTTTCCTTTGTTCATTTGTTTTGTTTTTTAAAGTCCACATATAAGTGAAGTCATATGGTATTTGTCTTTCTCTGACTTATTTAGTTTTATACTTTCTTGACTCTACATATGTTGTTGCAAATGGCAAGATTTCTTGTTTTGTTTTGTTATGGCTGAATAATCTCTTCACCTATGGTTATACACTTGTGTTGCTTCCATATCTTGGCTATTATAAATAATGCTGCAATAAACATAGGGGTTCATACATCCCCTTGAATTAGTATTTTCATATTCTTTGGGTAAAAACCCAATAATGGAATTATTGGAGCATATGGTTATTCTATTTTTAATATTTTTAAGAACTTTCATACTATCTTCCACAGTGGCTGCTCCAGCTTACATTCCCATCAGCAGTGCATGAGGGTTCCTTTTTCTCCACATCCTTGCCAACACTTGTTATTTCTTGTATTTTTAAACCTAGCCATTCTGACAGGTATAGGGTGATACCTCATTGTTGTTTCTATTTGCATTTCCCTGAGGATTATGGATATTGAGCATTTTCTCATGTGTCTTTTGGCTATCTGTATGTCTTCTTTGGAAAAATGTATGTTCATGCCCTCTGCCCTTTTTTTTAAGATTTTATTTATTTATTTGAGAAAACAAGTGAAAGAGAGAGAGCGAACATAAGCTGGGGGAGGGAGAGGGCAGAGGAAGAAAGAGAGAAGCAGCAGACTGCCTGCTGAGGAGGGAGCCTGAGGTGGGGCTTGATCGAAAGACCCCAGGATCATGAACGGAGCCAAAGGCAGATGCTTAACCAACTGAGCCACCCAGGTGCCCCTCCTCTGCCCATTTTTAATTGGGTTATTGGGGGGGTGGGTGTTGAATTGCATAAATTCTGTATATATATTTTATATTAACCCCTTAATCCATAGATCATTTACAAGTATCTTCTCCCATTCAGTAGGTTATCTTTTTGTTTTGTTGATTTGGGGGGGGGGGCGGGTATGTAAAACGCCTTTTTTATAGTGTAGTCCAAAGAGTTTAATTTTGCTTTACTTTCCCTGCCAAAGGAGACCTATTTAGAGAAATGTTTCTGTGGCTTATGTCAAAGAGATTACTACCTATATTTTTTTCTTCTAGGAGTTTTATGGCTTCAGGTCTCATATTTAGGTCTTTCCTCCATTCTGAGTTTATTTTTGTGTATGGTAAAAGAAAGTGGTCCGGTTTCATTCTTTTGCATGTAGCTGTCCAGTTTTCCCAGCACCATTTGTTGAAGAGACCTTTTCCCATTTTGTTTTCTTGCCTCCTTCGTTATAGATTAATTGATCATAAAAGACATGGGTTTATTTCTGGGCTCTCTATGCTTTTCTATTGATCTGTGTGTCTGTTCTTGTGCCAGTACCATATTTTTTTTTATTTCCTAATGTTTTAAAGAAGCATTAGTTGTGAAAATTTAAATGATCAACTTAGGTGGAATAATACCTAAACATTAATATTAAAGATACCATCTTTCAACTTCAAAAGTTCAGCTCTTTCAGATCGATGAAAGTTGACTATTTTACCTTTTTATTGAGGCAGAATTTTTATGTAATAAAAATGCATACATCTTAAGTATTGTGTTCACTGACATTTGACAATTACAAACACCCATGTAAAACAAGATAAAGAATATTTCCATCACCTAGAAAGCCCAATTTTTTCAGGAGGAAGAAAAAGATCATCTGAATTTTATTACCAAGTTTTGCCTATTCTAGAACTTCATGTAAATTTATATGTGCCTATTCATTTTCTTTATGGTGTCTTTTAATGGAAGCCAGTTTTAAGAATTACAGCCTTTTGTAGTCTAAGAAATTTTGCCTGCCCAAAGGTTGTGACGGTATTCTGTGTTTTCTTTGAGGAATTTTATTGTTCTAGGCTTTATATTTAAGTTATGATTAATCTCAAAATTTACTTTTGTGTTTGGTATGAGGTTGCAGTTGAGGTTAGTTTTGAATGTGTAGGTGTGTGTTTTTCCATGTAGATATCTAGTCGTTCCAGTACTACTCATTTTTATATATTGATTTTGAATTCTTTAATCTTGCTGTTTACTTACTAGTTTTATTGGGGTGTTTGGTGGATTCCACAGGACTTTTCTTTTTTTTTTTAAGATTTTATTTATTTATTTATTTGTCAGAGAGAGAGCGAGCACAGGCAGACAGAGAGGCAGGCAGAGGCAGAGGGAGAAGCAGGCTCCCTGCCAAGCAAGGAGCCCGATGTGGGACTCGATCCCAGGACGCTGGGATCATGACCCGAGCCGAAGGCAGCTGCTTAACCAACTGAGCCACTCAGGTGTCCCTCCACAGGACTTTTCTACAAATATAATCATGTGTTTCTTTCGAATCTATGTGCCTTTATCACATGTATGGATTCATATGAACATCACCAGTTACAGAACAGTTACAGGGACCCATCTTGCTACCCTTTTGTAGCCATAACAAGGGCCCTTTCTCCTTCCCACTCTAATCCCAGGCTACCTGTTCTCTGTTCTCCATCTCTGTAGTTTTGTCATTTCAAGAATGTTATATAAATGGAATCAGATACTATGTAAACTTTGGGATTGGCTCTTTTCTTTTCTTTTTTTTTTTTTTTAAGATTTTATTTATTTATTTGACAGAGACCACAAGTAGGCAGAGAGGCAGGCAGAGAGAGAGGAAGGGAAGCAGGCTCCCTGCTAAGCAGAGAGCCCGATGCGGGGCTCAATCCCAGGACCCTGGGATCATGACCTGAGCCAAAGGCAGAGGCTCTAACCTACCGAGCCACCCAGGTGCTCCGAGATTGGCTCTTTTCACTCAACATAATTCTCTTGAGATTCATCCAAGTTATTTATTTCTCTTTATTGTTGAGTAGTATCCATGGTATGAATGTACCACAGTTTGTTTAACCATTCATTTGGGTTATTTTCAGCATTTGGCTATTATAAATCAAGCTGCTATGAACATTCATGCACATGTTTTTTTATTTTCATTTCTCTGGAATGAAGGCCAGGAGTACGAATGCTGGGTTATATGTTAAGCATATGTTTGTTTAGTTTTGTAAGAAAGTGCCATCCTGTTTTTTGAAGTGGCTCTGCAGCTTTTACATTTTTGCCATAATTGTGTGAATGGTGTAGTTTCTCTGCATCTTCATCAGCATTTGGCATTATTACTATTTTCAGTTTTTAAATTTATTAGGTATATAGTGATACTGTAATTTTAATTTGCATTTCTCTGATGACTAATGATGAACATCTTGTAATGTTCTTATTTGCTATTTCTATGTCTTCTTTAATGAAATGTCTGTCTTTTACTGTAGATGCGTTTTTATAATAGCTTACATCATACTTATTTTTATTTTAGTAAATTGTTTCACGTTCGACCTGTAACCCAAGGAGATGTTTACAGGGCTGAAACTGAAGAAATTCCTAAAATATTCCAGGTAAAAACCATAATAGATCTTTTACTTAAGTACTAAGTGCATTTTGTGAAGTAAATGCAAATATTACCAATGCTTTTTATACATTTGAAACTTTTATGTACAAATTAAGACTTTTTAAAATCTTTGTTTTACCATTCCTGAATGTAGATACTATATGCAAATGAAGGTGAATGTAGAAAAGATGTAGAGATGGAACCAGTACAGCAAGCTGAAAAGACTAATTTTCAAAACCACAAAGGCCATGAGTTCATTCCTACACTCTACCACTTTCCTGCCAACTGTGAGGCCTGTGCCAAACCTCTCTGGCATGTTTTTAAGCCACCTCCTGCCCTAGAATGTCGAAGATGCCATGTTAAGTGCCACAGAGATCACTTAGATAAGAAAGAGGACTTAATTTCTCCATGTAAAGGTAAGGCATAAAAATCACTTTCACAGTTTATAAAAAATTAGAAAATTAAGTGCCATTTAAATAGCTTCTTCAAGTGTACCATTTTCTACACCAATTTGAAAAGAGGTTGTAAGAAGTAATATTTTGACATGGTGGAGCAACATGTGGCTGTCACTTCACAGTTACAGATTTAGCTTTGAACACAATGTTTTTAAAGAGCATTACCCCCTTTATAAAAAATGTACCTCTAAGAAATTACTCTAAATTAGAGAGAAGGGCTGTAGGTGAGTTCCACTGTATTATTCCTCCATGAGTTTTTTCTTCGTACTTGTTTTCTTTTTGTCTGGTTTTCACTGCCTAGACCAACATGCTGGATCATAGACAAAATGTCCTCTAGGTTAGCAGAGGTAGCCTGACAGAAAGAATATAGGCAACAGCTATTTTAAGATGAGAAACTTATGTTCTAAAAATACATTAATTTGTTTCACTTCTGCATTTTTTTGTATTTCTGTTTTTATTTTTCTTAATAGTTTGTGAGTAATGTTTTCTTTTTAAATGTTCAGCCTTAATTAAGGAGAAAGATATTTTCCAAGCTTAATTAAGCACAGTAAATCTCTTTTTTTTTTTTTTTTTAAGATTTATTTATTTATTTATTTGTCAGAGAAAGAGAGAGCAAGCACAGGCAGACAGAGTGGCAGGCAGAGGCAGAGGGAGAAACAGGCTCCCTGCCAAGCAAGGAGCCCGATGCGGGACTTGATCCCAGGACGCTGGGATCATGACCTGAGCCGAAGGTAGCCACTCAACTGACTGAGCCACCCAGGCGTCCCAAGCATAGTAAATCTCTTAAAATTTTAAGAACTTACAAAATTATGCTTCAGTAGAGCCATTTTAGGTATTATATGACTTTGTCTTTTTTTTTTTTTAACATAGTAAGTTATGATGTAACATCAGCAAGAGATATGCTGCTGTTAGCATGTTCTCAGGATGAACAAAAAAAATGGGTAACACATTTGGTAAAGAAGATCCCTAAGAATCCACCATCTGGTTTTGTTCGTGCATCCCCTCGAACACTTTCTACAAGATCTACTGCAAATCAGTCTTTCCGAAAAGCAGTCAAAAACACATCTGGAAAAACTAGGTAAGGATTGTAGTGTTAACCTCTTTGACAGTGTGAAAGTGATTAGTATCTATTAAATCTAAAATCTAATTGTTCTTTTCCTTATAGAGGGCATCATTTGTAGCTAAGTATTTATAATATATGACTTAAAATAACTTTACAAACTACTTTGATTCCTGTTTGAAGTTGATAATATATATAAGTGTCATATTTAATTCCACGTCTATGTCAGATTTTGCTATCATTGCTTGGTATATATGGCCCATACTTAGCCCTTAATTTTTCTAAACAACTTGCGGATTGCCACTCTTTTTTTTTTTTTTTTAAGATTTTATTTATTTATTTGACAGAGAGAGAGAGATCACAAGTAGGCAGAGAGGGGGGAAAGCAGGCTCCCTGCTGAGCGGAGAGCCCAATGGGGGGCTTGATCCCAGAACCCCGAGATCATGACCCGAGCCTAAGGCAGAGGCTTAACCCACTGAGCCACCCAGGCGCCCCGACACCCTTTCTAAGTGTAAACAGATTCATATAAAACTTTGCTCTTCGCTTCTTTAACTATGTTGGCATAGATTTTTTTAATCAGAATTATTTGGTATCACTGATGATGGTATTGCAAATAAACTCCCCAGTTAAGTATACACATCTTTTTTTTTAACTGGTTTTGATAGAATTTTTTCAAAAATATTTATATGTTGTAATAAACAATTATAGGACATAATTAAATCCTTTCCTCAAGAGAGGTTATGATAGATCCTCATTCAGTTCTCATTTTATACATGAATAAATGAGGCCCAGAGGAATTAAGCCACTTGGACGAGATCCCACGTCAAGCTAGTGGCATAGTCAGGGTTGAAACCTATTTTTATCCAATTCTAAAGCCTAAGTTTTTTCTCCTTTACCAAATACCAACTTTCCTAGAGTTTAATCCCTATATAAGAGGAATATTGATTTGAGGAAGCTAAGACTTAACATTGATTTGCCTCTTTGTTAATGTTAAATTCATCCCATTTCTTTACTCCTTATTATCAGTAACTGAGTCTAATCCTTTGAAATGAGTAATAGGTATTACACCATCTGTATTCTTCAGCCACCATTACTACTCCAGGGTATTATCACCTCACTCCTGACTGACTTCTGTAAAATCCTGTTATCACCTCTCCCCTGTATAAGATAAAGCTGCACACAAATTACTTAAAATTGAATTATAGCTTTGTAAAAAACAAAACAAAAAAAGACCATGTGTTTGAAATAGAGTACAAACAAGAAAAAAATAATGCTAAGTATATTTTTCCTTTTCCTGTTTTCCAAATTTTGTGTATTTCTTAATCACATATAAAGATAATTTATATTTACCTCTCCCTACAGTTTTGTTTCTTGTATTTTTAAACTGAGTATATTTCCTTAATTACATTTTTTTTTTCTTTTTCTGCCCCCCTTCCCTTTCCAGCAGTTAACCATGTGACCTAACGCCTTATGGAATCATGTGGAATGCTACCTGATAAACCAGGCTTCTTTAACCATGCAGAGCAGACAGGCTGTTCCTTTGACACAAATATCACAGGCTTCAGGGTTAAGATTGCTGTTATTCTGTTCTTGCTTTGGCACAAAAGCACACTGAGGTTTTTTTGTTGTTGTTTTGTTTTGTTTTGTTTTTAATTGCGGGTTTGCCTACAGGTAGATTAGATTAATTATTACTATGTAATGCAAGTACAATTGGGGGAAAGCTTAGGTAGGTATATTTTTTTAAAAAGGTGCTGCCTTTTTGAATTTCTAAGAAAATGCCTGTCAATCATGATAGAACACAGTTTTCCTCATATGAGTGAGAGGAAGGGACTTTCACTTTCAAGTGGAATGGCCATCACTATGAAGATCAGCTCATGGAAGGAGTAAAGAAAATATCTCAAAATGAGACAACTGAAATTCTTTTAAATGACTGCAGTCTTTGTGCTCTTGCAAGACTATACAAAACTATTTTAAGAAAGCAGTGACATCACTTGACTTCAGTGCCCTCACTGTAGAATTTAAAAGCCTCACTTTTGATTGCCCGTGGCGGACTTATGGAGAATAATTATTTTACATTATGCTTTACAAAATACTGTATGTGTTTCAGCACGTTTATAGATTGGGGAAATGGGAGAAGGCAAAAAAAATAAAAATTTACATTTAATCTATGCATTTTTGCCAAGCCATATTGAGTTATTTTACTACTAGAGACGTTAGGAACTAACTGTACAAAAGAACCAAGTTTTAAAAGCATTTTGTGGGGTACATCATTTCTGTAATTGTATAATGTATTTCTTTGTGGTTTTAAATGATAAAGACATTAAGTTAACAAACATATAAGAAATGTATGCACTGTTTGAAATGTAAATTATTCTTAGAACACTTTCAATGGGAGTTGCATTGCCCTTTTAGTGCCTTAATTTGAAAGAATTATTTTACTGCCATGACTAAATATAGAAATTTCAAAAGAACGTATTTTCAAGAAATTTTGTGTCAGTGGGTTTTTCATTAATAATTGGTTTAATTTAAAATATTTAGGGTTTTGTTGGACTTCCACAAATTGAGTACAATCTTTGCATTAAACTACCTGCTACAATAATGAATGACTTTATAAAATTCTGCAAGATACGTAGGTTTATGTCAATATAAGAGAAAATTATGGCAATACATCTGTGATATTTTCCAGTTAACATAGGAATTACCAGATAAATACTGTTAAACTCTTGTCCAATAACAAGAGTTGATTCATACATATGGGCAGTATGATTTATTATTTTTTTAACCAAATACCTCCTCAGTAATTTATAATGGCTTTGCAGTAATGTGTATCATATAAGAAGCACTGGAAAACTGATTCGTCTCTAGGATGATATGCATGTTTCAAGTGGTATTGAAAGCCGCACTGATGGATATGTAATAATAAACATATCTGTTATTAATATGCTAATGACTCTGTGCTCATTTAATGAGAAATAAAAGTAATTTATGGATGGATACCTTTAATATGACTGGTGTTTTCTCATGGCTGAAATGAATAAAAACCATGTTATAAATTAGTCCCTGGCTGTAAACAAATGTTTGTTAAAGCCCATGATTAGATTAAAGTGTCTTGTTTTTTTTTTTATATTTATTTGACAGATAGAGATCACAAGTAGGCAGAGAGGCAGGCAGAGAGAGAGGAGGAAGCAGGCTCCCTGCTGAGCAGAGAGCCCGATGTGGGGCTCGATCCCAGGTCCTGGGATCATGACCTGAGCCGAAGGCAGAGGCTTAACCCACTGAGCCACCCAGGCGCCCCAGATTAAAGTGTATTTTTAAAAGAAAATCTGGTTTGGCTCTAAAACTAGTGGCTACAGTTGAAGAGTTGAGTAATGTCTGTTGGGAAACAGTTCTGTGGGTCTCTTGCATTTTTCCGTGTCCTGTGAGCAGTGGCTCTGGAAAATATCATGTCTTCCTCAAAGAAAGGCAAGTTGTTTACTATCCAGTATAATAAAAGATAATATCTCCCTCTAGAGCAAAAGCTGGCAGATTTGCTTATGTTCCTTATAAAAGATTCAGGTACCCTAAACTTCAGGTTCCTCATCTGTAATGCAAACCACTGCATGCTCAGCAACCCCCTGGGCCACTGTGCATCTGCATCTCCTTGGAGGGCAAGGAGAATTGACAGGAGTGTGAACCTCATGCTGCTTGCTATATTGTTAGTATGCAGTTGTTTGGTTCTGTACAAGGTCCAGTAAAGTACAGAGAACAGTTAATTCAAATTAGTTTAAGAAGGAGAGGACATTAAAAAGAAAAATTAACCTGAACATGAAACTCTTGAGAACTAACGGATATTTGAGGAATGACTCTAAATGCCACATTGTAGAACCAGGTCAGCCAAGAAAGCTGCTTCTCTTCTAAGTTCAGAAAACCACTTAGGGGTGCCTGGGTCAAGTGTCTGCCTTGGGCTCAGGTCATGACCTCAGGACCCTGGGATCTAGCCCCACATTGGGCTCCCTGCTCTGTGGGGAGCCTGCTTCTCCCTTTCCCTCTGCCACTTCCCCTGCTTATGATCTTTTACTCTCTCTCTCTCTCTCTCTCTCTCTCATCAAATAAATAAAATTCTAAAAAATGGGAAAGAAAACCACTTAATCCCAAAGTATACCAACATGGCAAGGACCAGGAAAGTGCCTTGATCAGGAAGGCACACTACTCCTGGTTCTTGACAGTATTTTTGCTATGCCTGCTGCAATCCACACCAATAGATGATTTCTACTATTCTTGCCACTTACAAACCTTGTGTCTGGACACTGGAATCTGTCAGCACTGCCGGAAAAATCGTTATCATTATCTCATGTCTTCTGTGGGTACATTTGTTGTCCAAAACAATCACATTCCAAACTTCAGCTGCAAGGAATTTTGGGAAATGTACTCTCACTTTTCTGTCCACTTTACTACAGGAAGACATACTAAGAGGTTCAGCGTCAAGCGTGCACATTCACCACACCTGCAAATTTGTGCTGAGACCAGGGGCTCTCGGCTAGAAAGAAAACAGCCACTCTCCTTTTTTACAGGCTGGTAAGTGTGAGTCACTTTGTCATTATTTGAAGTTACAGCTTAAAATAACCTAACTTTACTTAAAGAAAAAATGGCAATCAAATTCTGCTTGGTAAAATATGTTCTCATTTTCATATCATTAGATATTCTATAATAACTGGGGTGCCTGGGTGGCTCAGACAGTTAAGCATCTGCCTTTGGCTCAGGTCATGATTCCAGGGTCCTTGGATTGAGCCCTATGTCTTACTCCCTCCTTGGGAAACTTCTCTCTCTGGTCCTCCATTCCCACTTGTGGACTCTCTCTGTCAATCTGACAAATAAAATACTGGGGGGGAAAAGGCCCATTTATTTTACTAATTATACTCACAATATTGGTATTTTTAAGTCCGCAAAAGAATGTAAAATGTGGGGCGCCTGGGTGGCTCAGTTGAGCGACTGCCTTTGGCTAGGGTCATGATCCCAGAGTCCCAGGATCAAGTACCGAGTCAGGCTCCCGGCTCCAGGGAGTCTTCTCCCTCCGACCTTCTCCCCTCTCGTGTTCTCTCTCACTCACTCTCTCTCAAATAAATAAAATCTTTAAAAATATATATATAAAACATTTTTATATCTACCATCCAGAATCGGCAAATGTTATATTTGCTTCAGATTGCTCTTAAAAGAAAAACATTTAATCAAAGATCTTTTTGTTCCTCCTCCCCATTCCTATTCTCTTCCTTTCCTCCACAAAGCAGTAACTGCCATTAATTTGACATGTATTAGGTGTGCCTGGGTGGCTCAGTGGGTTAAAGCCTCTGCCTCCGGCTAAGGTCATGATTCCAGGGTCCTGGGATCAAGCCTCAAATCGGGCTCTCTGCTCAGCGGGAAGCCTGCTTCCTCCTCTCTCTCCGCCTACTTGTGATCTCTGTCAAATAAAATCTTTAAAAAAAAAAATTTGATACGAGGGGCGCCTGGGTGGCTCAGTGGGTTAAAGCCTCTGCCTTCGGCTCAGGTCATGATCCCAGGGTTCTGGGATCGAGCCCCGCATTGGACTCTCTGCTCCGCAGGGAGCCTGCTTCCTCCTCTCTCTCTCTGCCTGCCTCTCTGCCTACTTGTGATCTCTGTCTGTCAAATAAATAAAATATTTAAAAAAGAAAAATTTGATATGTATTATTCATATCTCAGCCCTTTACTGAATATGCATATATCTGTATATAAAGTTGTATGTGGCTTTACATTTATATAAACGACTTTATATTTTTCATTTGTAATATTCTATAACTTGTTTATTTCATTCATTGTTGCTATTTATGGTGTTTATAATCTATTTACTTCATTATAAGAAATAATAGCATTAGAACTTACTATAGTAACGGTTGCCTCCCAAATTTAAACATTTTATGTAAATCTTCATGTAGATACCCCTGGTAATTAGTTTTAAATCAGCTTCACTATTTTTGATTTTCTAAGCAGAAAAAATATTTATGCAAAAATAACATTGTTAAACTATAATTAAAATCTTTTCTATTTTAGTGGCATAAACATCCCAGCCAGGCTTTCAAGAAAGTGCATTTGATGTAATAGGAAAGTTGGAACATCTTCATAATCATACACTTAAAATTATATTTCTCACTGATTCACATTTTTTAATTAATCCACACTTGCACCACAAATGCTCAAAAAGTTAGAACCACATACTAGCATATCAGCAGTAACTACGATCTTAACCACATAATTTTTACAAATAATTTACATAATTCCTATTTAACTATAAAAGTGGTCTGTCAACTTAGAAAAAACACAATTAACAAGAAACCATCAAACTCCAGAACAAGACTAGGATTCTTACTATTGAACCTTACTCTGAGGATCCTAACAAATACAACAGATAAGAAAAAGAAAAAAGTATTACAAATACTGAAAGGAAGAAGTAAATCTGTTTTTATTTGCTAGTTATGTGATTGTTTACCAAAAACATTCATAAAAATCAACTGGAAAATTACAAGAACAAGAGACCTCAGTAATACTCAGCCTTCATAATTGTTTTGTTAGACTCATACAGTGTTTTTAAACTGTTTGGTTGCAAGTTTTTAAATTGGAATATTTCAGTCAAAACTCAATTTTCAGTAATTCTTTGTCAAGAGTAAGTTTGGGTGGGACGCCTGGGTGGCTCAGTTGGTAAAGAGGCTGCCTTCGGCTCAGGTCATGATCCCAGCGTCCTGGAATCGAGTCCCACATCAGGCTCCTTGCTCGGCAGGGAGCCAGCCTTTCCCTCTGCCTCTGCCTGCCTCTCTGTCTGCCTGTACTCGCTCTCTCTCTGACAAATAAATAAAATCTAAAAAAAAAAAAAAAGTAAGTTTGGGTAACACGACTTGAATCATGCACAGAAGCAATTGCCTGAGCCATTTTTTTAAAAAGACTTTATTTACTCATTTTGAGAGAGAGAGAATGAGCAGGGGGAGAGGGAGAAGCAGGCTCCCCTCTGAGCCAGGAGCCCAACATGGGGCTTGATCCCAGGACACCAGGATCATGACCTGAGTGAAAGGCAGACATTTTAATCTTCTGAGCCACCCAGATGCCCTACCTGACCCATTGCTGATAGGGCATATACTTTCCAGTTCCTCCAGTCCTACCTGGGCCACTTCACCTAGTTGTGTTATGTGTAGTATTTAAAACCATCTGAATTTTCAGTGCTGTCAAAAATGTAACATTTAGCATACTTCATATGTAAAAATGTAAAGGTCTATGCCATCAAAGACTCCTGAGGCAAAATTAAAATATAAATGACACTGCAAAAATATTTGAAAAATAGAAGATTAAATTTTTTAAAGATTTTATTTATTTGACACAGAGTGAGAGCACAAGCAGGAGGAGTGGCAGGCAGAGGGAGAGAGAGAAGCAGGCTCCCCTGTGAGCAGGGAGCCAGTTGTGGGGCTAAATCCCAGGACCCTGAGATCATGACCTGAGCCGAAGGCAGACGCTTAACCAGCTGAGGCACCCAGGCGCCCCAGAAGATTAAAATTCTAAAAATCCTGCCAGTCCACAGTTTTAAAAAATGAAGGAAGGAAGGAAGGACAGTATGGTGGGGTGGCAAGGGAAAGTCCTATAGAAAAATAAGTGAAAGGTAATGAATAGAAAATGTATTTAAATATACAAATGGCTGATAAACTATAGATTAAAACCAACATAACCATTTTTTGCCCATTAAGTTTATATTTTTAATCATTATAATTAGTATCTTCAAGAATTGGGAAAATAGTTGTTAATTAGATGAAATTTATTTTGGTAGTATTTATAAATACTTAAAATATATATATATGTATATGTCATCATCAAGATGGCATAATAGGAGGATCCAGCCTTCATACCCTGACAAATACCAATTTAACAAATAACCATGGATAAAAGCACCTTTATGAGACCTCTGGAGTCTAGTTGAGAATATCCAGCCTCCCAATGGAGCACAAAATCCAAGAGCGGCTGCACTGAAAAGAGTAAGAATACTTTCTTCTTTTTTATTTTATTTTATTTTATTTTATTTTATTTTATTTTATTTATTTGACAGATCACAAGTAGGCAGAGCAGCAGGCGGGGGTGGGGGGTTGGGGGGAGCAACAGGCTCCCCGCTGAGCAAAGAGCCCAATGTCAAGCTCAGTCCCAGGACCCTGAGATCAGGACCTCAGCCAAAGGCAGAGGCTTAATTAACCCACTGAGCCACTCAGGTACCCCAGGTAAAAAACACTTTCAATTTAACTGTTGTCACCCCTCCTCCAAACTGGCACAGCTCAGCACTGAGAGAGCTGCTTTTGATGCCTGATTTCTCTCACAGGGGGAACAGAATGATGTGAGCATCCAGCTTCCCCAGCCTTTTGAGGCACTGCTCAAGAGGGTGTTTCACCTCACTAAGAATGCTGAGGGAATAGATATGGCTAAATAACCTGGGGCAGCTAAGAACAAAGAAGGGGTGAGGGCTCAAAGCCTTTGGTCAATGAGACCTTTGGCAGCCCACAGACCCCCGTGGCTGGTGCCCACTGCCCCTGCTGATGGCAGCTCCACACGCTCTCACAGATGGCTCATGGATCTCATAGCCATCAAGGATCTCAGAAGGTGGCTTGACTCTGCAAGACTGGGAGAAGTGCACAACCTTAAGATTGCTCCTTCGGGAGGGAGGGAGAAGCGTGAAGCTTGTGCTCATCATCACAGCATCTCAGTGCACAGCCATTAGGAAAAGGAGTGGTTGACTCTAAGCACGTGGCACAGCACTGTAGCATAGGAAGAAAACTTCCACACCAGCAAAGAGGAGTGGAGCAGCTGTGTTCATACATTCTGAGAAACCGCAGAATCTCTAGTTTATTCTGAAAGCAAGTCAATAAAGGCTAGAAGAGGTGACTGCTTCTTCAAATGCACAGACATTAATACAAGGCTACAAGGGACATGAAGATTAGGGAAACAACACAATTAAAGGCAGAAAATAAATTTCTAAAAACTAATCCCAAGGAAATGGAGATCTATGAATTGCCTGACAAAGAATTCAAAATAATAATCTTAAAGAAACTCAATGAACAGCAAAAGAACATAGACACCAAGAGAAACCATAAAATAAGAACTGAACTGAAATTCTAGGGCTCACAAATACAATAAATGAAAAATGTAACAGAGAGCTCTAAAAGCAGACTCAATCAAGCAGAAGAAGAATCAATGAACTCAAAGACTGATTGATTGATTTATATTTTAAAGACATCATCTTAAATTATCCAGTCAGAGGGGCAAAAAGAGGAAAGAATGAAAAAAAAATGAAGAAAGGCTATAGGACTTAAGGCATACTATCAAGAAAAACAATATATGCATATTGGAATCCCAGAAGAATCAGAGAAAGAGAAAGGGAGAGAAAGCTTATTTAAAGAAATAATGTTGAAAACTCTTCAAATATGGGGAGGGAATGGACATCCAGATGCATGAAGCTCAAAACCCCCAAGACTGGCAAACCTAAAGAGGTCTACACTGAAACACTTATAATTAAATTGTCAAAAGTGAAACAAAAAGAACTTATCAAACTCAACACCCAAAGAACAAATAATCCAATCAAGAAATGGGCAGAGGACATGAACAGACATTTCTGCAAAGAAGACATCCAGATGGCCAACAGACACATGAAAAAGTGCTCCACATCACTCGGCATCAGGGAAATACAAATTAAAAGCACAATGAGATATCACCTCACACCAGTCAGAATGGCTA
>PISX010015545.1:0-14368 GCA_004024625.1 Mellivora capensis
GGGGGGGACTTTTTAGCTGTGTGGTTGGGAACACGTGGACTACCTAAACCCTCTGTAAGTGAATACTCCCATCCCTAAAATAGAGAGCAAAATAGTACATGCATCATCATGTTAACATGAATATTTGATAAAAGAAATCCAAGAAGCTTTCTAAAGAGGCATTTAAGTGTCTCAGTCGGTTAAACATCTGCCTTTGGCTCAGGTCATGATCCCAGGATCCTGGGATTAAGTCCTGCATGAGGGTCTCTGCTCAGTAGGGAGCCTGCTTCTCCCTCTTCCTCAGCCCCTGCCCCCTGCTCATACACTCTCTTTCTCTCAAATAAATAAATAAAATCTTTTTTAAAAAAGTAGCTGGGATTTGGCAACTATACAGTGAAGTTAGTTACCATTATTATTATTGTTTTTATTACCATTATTATCACAAGAGGTGTCTTTGTTTGCTTACTGATGCTCTCCCTGAAGACTGACCTGCCCCAGGTCTGTGCTAGATCTCAGAGGTGGAGACACTTCCCTGCTATGGAGTTGCCCACAGTCTGCTCTGGGAACAACAGAAATAGAGAATATTCTGTTTTGATCCAAGTACCTTAAGACCATGATGGCACAGGTGTGAGCCGCTACCCTAACCTGTGGGCATGTGGTTGCCACACTTTTTTAGCCTTCAAAGCTGTGTGGCTGATGGAAGAAACACACAGCCCAGGGTTCCTGTGTGCTGGGGAAGGGAAACAGGTGGTATATGGATGGGCTGCTTGTGGGGGGCTCAGCGATGACTGTGCACATGGACACAGATCATGGATGTCTGCTGCCACCCACTCTCTGAAGGTAAACTAGGAATACAACATTCTCAAAACTAGAAGACATTTCCAAGGAGGAAGTGGGCACCTTGGAGGGTTCCAAAGAAATACTGTTGTTTTGACCAAGATTTCCCACGTACAAGCTGTACAACTATAGAAAGCCATTGTTTTATACATAACCTCTCTGAAAGACATTGCTTTATACATAAAATGGGAGTAATAATACTTACAGCTTAGTAAGGGACTGCTTAGTACTTACAGTCACAGCTCAGGCTGCTGTGACAGTTACGTTAGGCAATGTTTGGTTATCTGTTTCTTTTCTTTTTTTTTTTTTTTTTTAACCACAATTGGTCCCATACCACAAAGGGTGTTAAGCACTTATCAACAGACCTGGTCCAGCAGGAAAACTATATCAACCATAAAGAGGAGAAACCAAGGATAAGAAGAGGAAAGGCAGGGGAAAGACCAATCCATATAACTATATTCCATTTGATTCTGTAATAGATGTGAATGATTTTTGTTCCGAGCTTTCTAGTGGCCAAGGAAAAGAGAGAAAGCTGGTCAGTTACAAGACTAGTGGTGTCCCTAATATGAAAACAGGCCTGTTGTTCACAAGTGATGTATTTGTTTTAAAACTCTTAGCTTCTACAAAAAATGTGCCAGCTATTAACTACTACTACTACATGACCATGCCCACCACCGTCTTCATCATCATCACCAACTAACACAGTGGGTTTTGTTATTGTTTCTGTTTTTGTTTTTTATTATGTTATGTTAGTCACTATATAGTACATCATTATTTTTTTTAATTTTTTTAATTTATTTATTTGTCAGAGAGAGAGAGCGAGCAAGCACAGGCAGACAGAGTGGCAGGCAGAGGCAGAGGGAGAAGTAGGCTCCCTGCCCAGCAAGGAGCCCGATGTGGGACTCGATCCCAGGACGCTGGGATCATGACCTGGGCCGAAGGCAGCTGCTTAACCAACTGAACCACCCAGGCGTCCCAAGTACACCATTATTTTTTGATGCAATGTTCTATGATTCATTGTTTGTGTATAACACCCAGTGCTCCTTGCAATAAGTGTCCTCCTTAATACCCATCACTACGCTCACCCATCCCCTAATCCTTCGCTCTCTAAAACCCTGTTTGTTTCCTGGACCCCATAATCTCTCATGGTTCTTCTCCCCGTCAGATTTCCCCTCCTTCATTTTTCCCTTCCTTCTCCTTATTCATTATGTTCATATGAAACCATATGATAATTGACTCTAATTGACTTAATTTCATTCAACATAATCTCCTCCAGTCCCATTCATGTTGATACAAAAGTTAGGTATTCATCCTTTCTGATGGCTGTGTAATATTCCATTGTATATATGAGCCTCATCTTCTTTATCCATTCGTCTGTTGAAGGGCATCTCGGTTCTTTCCACAGTTTGGCAACTGTGGCCATTGCTGCTATGAACATTGGGGTACAGATGGCCCTTCTTTTCACCACATCTGTATCTTTGGGGTAAATACCCAGTAGTACAATTGCAGGGTCATAGGGTAGCTCTATTTTTAATTTCTTAAGGAATCTCCACACTGTTTTCCAAACTGGCTGCACCAACTTGCATTCCCACCAACAGTATAAGAGGCTTCCCCTTTCTCCACATCCTCTCCAACACTTGTTGTTTCCTGTCTTATTAATTTTTGTCATTCTAACTGGTGTAAGTTGGTATCTCAATGTGATTTTGATTTGGATTTTCCTGATGAACATTTTTCATGTCTCTGTTAGCCATTTGTATGTCTTCTTTGGAGAAGTGTCTGTCCATGTCTTCTGCCCGTTTTTTGACGGACACTGTGTTTTTCAAAGCAAAGTTTTTCAAAGTAAATTCAATTTCATGGCCATGGTCAGAAAAATTTTAATAGTATAAAATAAAACACTGAACAAAATAAAAGTATAATTTGTGAAACATTTGCTTCAATTGTAACATAAATTGAGAGAAAGAACTGAGAACTAAATTTGTTTCTGTAGACTGAAATGTGTCCCACTGCACCCCACCCAGAATTCACATGTGGAAGCTCTAATCTCCAGTGTGGGCTTTATTTGGAGATGTGACTTTTAGGAGATAATTAAGGTTTAATGAGGTCATAATGGTGGTGCCCTGATCTGATGGCATTAATATCCTATGAGAAAAAACACCAGAGAGCTTGCTTGGTCTCTCCCCACAGGACACAGAGGTAAAGCAGCTGTCTACAAGCCAAGAAGAGAGCTCACACCAGAACCCAACCCTCCTGGCATCTTGAAGCTGGACTTCCCAGCCCCCAAAACTATGAGATCATAAATTACTGTTATGGAAGTCCCCCCAGTTGTGGCATTTTGTTGTGTCAGGCTGAGCAGACAAAAACATCTGTGATCTAAAGGACACTACTTAGTGGGTTCTACGTTGAAAGAACGTGGACACTGCAGAGCAAATCAGCCCATTGCCTGGCCATCTTGACTGCCCTGGTCTGTTTAGCAGTCATTGGAACATTGGAACATTGGTGAACATTGGAACACCTAAGCTCACTCGTTTCTTGGCATTGTATGTCTCATTATATGAGAAAATTCTTTCTTTGAGCTGAGATTTCTCACCCTGGGATTTCCATTCACCAAAAAAATACCACACATTCTGAAGCACTTTTTTTTCCCACTCATTTATTTTGATGTTTTATTTGAACTATCTGAAGCCTTTCTCTGGGCAGACCTATGGCTTAACCCCTAGAGGAGTGGGCAAAGAAACAAAAGCACACAGGGCACAAAGGTGGGGCCTCAAGAAAGAGCAATGGATCTGATCCAGGGGCTTCCCAGGTATGGACTGAGAGAACAAAACACAATTTCATTTCAGATGGAAGAACAGCCACAGGATGTGCCAGGTGGGCAAACGTCAGGATGGTCTGCTTGAATGCAGGTCAGAACTCAGCACTGACAGAGGGACCACTTCATGGTCAAGGGTAGAAAGTAGCCCTGTATCTGGAGAAAAGTAAGAGGTCTTCCGGCAGATATTCTTCTCAATTAATTAGAAGAGGAAAACTCTTAAAAAGCTAACAACCCACAATTTAGGTTCAACTAACAACCCACAATTTAGGTTATTTGTTTTTGAGTCTACTTAACTGGATTAACGTAAGTCAGATTACTACAGACGGTCCGCAAGGCCCTGGCAATATAGAGAAAGAAATTACAACTCACTGCCCGACTTAGACCAAGAAACCACAGGAACCAATTAGCTGTGACCTGGGGCAGGGTCATGTACAAATATGGCAGCTCCTGTGGGAGCCACATAGCCAGAAGGGGAATTCAGGACAGACAAACAACAAGTATCACAGGAGGTTTAGCTGAGAAGTGAAAACTTTGGATGGAAGTGGGAGTCAGGACATGCTGGCAGGTATTCCAGCATCTAACAGACTGAACTAAGGAAGAAAGGGGGGAAACTGGAGTGATTCAAAAACTATAAGCTTTGAGCTTGGACCTGAGTTTGAAACCTGCCATCTACTTGCTGTGTGAGCTTGGGCAAGTTATAAACCTCTCTCTGAGTCACAATTTTCTTAAAGGGGAAAATAGTACCTAACTTTAACTTTTTCTGACCCTCAAGTTTTTTATCCATAAATAGGGGAAAAAGTAGTACCTAACTTGAAGGATGACAATAAGAATTTAAGGGGAAAATGTGCAAAGTGCCTGGCACATGGCTGGTCCCATCTAAATAATAGCTATTACTCTTGCTTCTCTAGGTGACCCCTAAGAACATAACTAGGCTGGAATCTACAAGGAAAACTCTTTCAGTTTAACAAGTAGTCAACTGGGATAGCTCAAAACCTGAGAAGACTGCCTTCTACAGAGTAAGCTCCCACTTAGAAAGAGGCAGCGTGGCATAGGGAAAAGAACATGGGCATTAATTCAAAATTAGTTTAGAGGAATTAATTAATTAATCATTGCAATCAATGAATTGCTCCCACTTACTAGCTGTATCATCTGAAACAAGTCACTTAGCCTCTCTAATGCTGTCTCCTTGTCTACAGAATTGATGCAATGGTCCTCCTTCTGTTTCTGACAGGGGTGCTTGATGGAGGACATAAGGACTGGGGAAGTATTGTATTAACTAAAAAGGGTCATACCAAGGTAAGAAGGGATTGGGTGGTCAAGTAAAAAATGACCATCTGTCAGGACTATGGCAACAGAAAGGCCTGCCCTGTTGGAAGGGAGCTGCAAACTCACCACAGGTCTTCCACCGCCAGAAACCATGGGCTGTTCAGCTGAGCTCACCTAGACTAAGTCAGCCCATCACCTCATTTTTTCTGATGACAAGATTCCTGAATCATGGCCACTTTGATTTCCACACCAATTTAAATTGTTTTCCTTGTGAGCCAGCCCTTATAAAGCTTCACATTAACCAACTCAAGCTCATTTTTTAAAAATTACATTGCCCAGAATTTTGCATTTGTCACCAATCTCAATGACAAGGTTCTCAAAAAGACTGGTACACTACGAAACAATTTCATGATACAACTTAAATTTAAATGCCATAAAAAGAAAGGTGAGTGGCTATAGAGTCAATTTTCTGAGATCTGAAAGCTCAGCTCCACCACTTATTCATGCTGTGGTCTTGAGTGCGTTCATTCT
Organism: Mellivora capensis; assembly: GCA_004024625.1. Taxonomy (NCBI): domain Eukaryota; kingdom Metazoa; phylum Chordata; class Mammalia; order Carnivora; family Mustelidae; genus Mellivora; species Mellivora capensis. The sequence continues at coordinate 5,426 of PISX010015545.1, forward strand.
CTGAGCCTCAATTTCTACCTCTGTTAAATGGGTATAAAAAAATACTTTGAAAATCTGTGAAGTTTATCATTGTGAATTTTTTACATTGTGCAGATTATAGACAACTCATATCACACACCTACTATGGTGCTTAGCCCATAGTATGTTCAAAAACTTTTAATTAACTTTTATTAAATTATACCATGTGTGTGAGAAGTGCACACGTTTTAAGCATACAGCTTAAGTAAAGATACAGCTCAGTGATACCAAAATGAGCGTTTACTCAGTATATCAAAATGAATGTATCTATGTAACCAGCACCCAGATCAAAAAACAGAATATGTGTGGTGCATACACAAGGAATTCTGGAACACTAAAGAGAAATTTAAAAAATAAATAAAATTTTTTAAAAATGGAATATTACCAGCACCCAGAAATCTTCTTCACACCCCTCTGGATGCTCCCCATTCCCCAGGGTAGCCAAAATCTTGGCTTCTCTCACCATAGATCGTCTTTGCCTGTTTTTGAACTCTCTATGAGTGGGATCATGCTATAGAATCTTTTGTGCCTAGCTTCTTTTACTCAGCATTTAATTTGTAAGATGGTATTACATGTAAGTATAGTTTGTCTTCAATATATTTTATTATTATTTTCAGTTCAGTTTGTAGGTTGTCACCACAAAACAAAATGGCTATCAGGAAAAGCTTCCAAACAGCTAAACTATGATTGCACCAAATGATGGCTGCAGTTCAAAAACCACTAGTCTGATATTTTGAATCACAGGATGATTCACTAAGTTACCCTAGAGCATAATACATAATACGTGCACATCCTTTGTAATAAATGAAATACACCAAGATGTTGCAGCCAAAAGCTTAAATAAAAGCAGGAATATATCAAAACCTCCATGTACTCCAAGAAGAAAGATTCAATTAGAATCAGGAGCATACGCATTGCCTATCCAAATAGGTAAGCAAACTACGCGTTCTCTAAAGTCACCAACAGCATTGTAAGGAATGGGCAGGTGTGAAACACAGTCCAAGGAACATAGATGGAATGGGTATGGAGCCCTCAGCAAGTTGCCCATTCACAGTGTGATCTTGAACAAGTTACTTCACTTCTCTGAACCTCAATTTCTTCATCTGCAAAATTAAGATAATAGTACCTATCTCTTGGGCTTGATTTGGAGATAAAATTCAATTAAATAATTGTGTGAGATATAAAGTGGTTGCTTATATAATTAAGTAACGAGGAAAATGCCACTCTGTCCCCAAACTTGATTTGTATGTTTCTAAATAAATGGTACTATGAGCTTTTTGAGGACAGAGTCTGAAACTTACTTATCTCCAGATCCCAAGTGCTTAATGTGGGGAGACTAAAAGCTCATGTGGACTTGAACCCTGCTCATCATGATAAATGTATGGTTATACTGTGTACCTGGGGGGAAGACAGTGACACTGCTGTTTAGTTGTACACCTACATGTCAGCCTTTGTGCCAGCCACTTTGGAAATGGTAATTCACCTGCACTGTTCTGTCACTCAGTATTGATAAAAATTCTATGAAACAGATTTTTATAGATGAAGAACCGAACCTTCTAAGTTAAGATCATGTATCAGTTACCTTAGGATCAAGACTGGGATCAGATGGGGGTACCCTTTCAAATGCTGAGCTCCTTCTACTCACTGTGGTTCCTTACCATCCCTTGCCATCTTGTCTGCCCACTCATTAGTTCAGTTGCTTATTCATTCATGTTATCAATCAATCAACAAGTATTTATAGAGTATTCCCCATATGCCAGACTCTCTACTCATGTAAAGATAAGAAAAGACAAATGACGTCTCTACCCTCATGAAGCTTACATTCCAGCTGAGAGAAGTTAAATAAATAAGATTCAGATGGTGGATCTCTGAAATATATAAATAGAGAAATATAATTCAGGGCAGGGCACCTAGTAGGTAGGACCTTCCTGCAGAAGTGACATCTGAGATGAGACCTGAGGAATGTCCTCTGCAGTGGGTCCAGCTGGCATTTCCTCCTGCCCTGCTATGGGCAGTTGTTGCTGAAATTGACCCGCAAAATATTCTAAGCCATCCCCAGGCCTCCTGTGGGGAGCAGTATTGAAAGCTGGATTTACAGATCCGTAGGAACAGATCCCAGTCGGCCTCTCTGCCAAAGTCCCATCAGCACTTACAGATGGTTTTCACAGATTGGTGCTTCCCTATCTGTCTGCTCTGGCCCTCTCCACTCAAGGGAGCAAGCAGTCTATGTGGATGAAGGTGGATGATTGGGAAGAACTTTGCAAGCATCTTTTATGCAGCAACTGGTCCTTTTGGTTTTCACCCCTGCAGGAGCTCTTGACTTTTGTTCTTTTATCTTCCTGCACTTCTCTGTCTCCATAGAGAAAAGAACTGCCAGTGACAGAGGACCTTCTTGTTCTAAGCCCTGCACTTTCCATACGTATCTGAAAAAGTCTTTAGTTATGGGACCCTGGATATTACATTCTTATGTTTGGTAACACAGTCTTATACATGGTCACAGAGATGGTGATTGACCTTTACAGAAGTATTTACTTGTAGAGAGTGGGAGCATTGGTCCATCACAAGAACATTTGGAGGCAAAATTCTCACCACTGAATATGTCATGCAATGCTAGGCTATTGTAAGAGAAATATTAGGCCCAAGGAGGAAGATGAATGTTAGCTATGAGGGACAGCTTGAGGGTTGATATCAGAAAGACCTGGATTTGAAACCTGCTTCACTACAGCAATGTGATTTTTAAAGAATCGCTCAGTGTCCCTAAGCTTCTGTTTCCCCATCTGAAAAATGAGGTTGATACCTAGAAATATTTAAAATAGGAAGGAATAGAGTTAGTCCTAGCTAGAGCATTTGGTATAACAAATGTGTATAAAAGAGAATGACAGACATGAGGCAATATTGACGTTTGAAATTTACTATGATCCAAAGTCTGGCCATCAGTTTTATGACAATAACATGATTTTACAGCCCACACTAAAAACCCACCTGTTTCTCAGGATGGACGCACACTCACTAAGCTCACTGGAATGACTGGAATATCAATTTTTAAAATGATAAGGAGGACTCTAATTGTAAAAGAAACTTCAAGATCTCATCAACATAACCACTACTTACCCCCTACTAGAAAGCATAGAAGAAGCCAAATTATAATCAAAAGGTCAATGGATGGGCATGGAATCAGAACAAGAATTAGATTAAACACCTGTTTCAAGGCATTAAGGACAATGTGGGCATTGGAACAAAAATATTCATAACTCCTCTCCCTAGACACCACCTCTGTAGGTACTGTGCAGTTTGTCTCCACAGCTCTTCAGCTTCCCAAGGTCCTTTCCAATGGCTTCATTCTCTTTCTTGGAAATGCTAACATGTTCAGTTGAGTTTCCTAAAATTTTTTAGACCAACAAACATTTTTCTGTTGGAGAAGGTTTTGCATTGCCTTGTCTGATCTCCTGGTGTTGATTTTATAATTTTGCTTTCAGGAAGGGATCTTTCTTCCATCCACAGCTATTAATAGGGTTTTTAGAAATAATAAATGACATAGATCTCATGTAGTACATGGAAAAATAGGTGTTTAAGAAGCTATTTTGATGATGGGAGTAATGACAGGGGTGGTGATTTTGTGCATTTGTCAAAACACACTTGTGTGACATCAGAATATTTCAAAAGGAACAGCAGCAAATATAAAGAGCAAGAGATAGGTAAGTCATAAATAATGGTCATTTCTTGATTCTTTCTTCAAATAATAAATCCTATTTCTTGACCAGGGTACTGAGCATGTGACCTAAGCCGTAGCCATAGAACCCCAACCCTATAGCAACAGGGACTGGAAAACAAATGAGGCATATGACCAAAACCAGCCAAAGGGTATCTTTTGCAAATCCTAGTAGAATGCTGGGCTCTTGTGCTCTAATGTTTCTGACCTTTTCAGAGTATAGGAAGAGGCCACACTTCTGTAGGTAAGATAATATCCACTGAAGGAAGAGAAAAAAACCATCATCTTGAAAAAAGGTAGATCATTGACTAAGAAATAAAGTGTGAGAAGATTGAGCTTCTTCCTGTCCGTGAGGCTTGTCCTTGGGTCTATATTGGATGGACCAAACATTCCATATGACACAAAGAGTAAAGAATAAACAGCAGCCATGATGCAACCTTGATTGGTGGCCTTTGCAGCCATGATCAGTGAGGGGTTCAAAGAGAAAGGAGCATCTTCCCTCCAGTGATGTAAACTCTAAGAGCCCCTCTCAGCCTCCAACCTTGAGCCCTCTCCACCCCTCACACATGCAGACAGAATTACCCTCCACTGTCAACACCAAAGGCTTTAGTTTGATGTTATAAAGCATGTGGCTAATTCTCTTCTCCAATTGCCTCACATATAATGACACTCAGTACCTTTATGCAGGTTGATTTGTGACTATGGTTTTGCCTTTTATAGAGAATTTGGAGGCTACAGACATAGATATTTCAGCCTAAAAACAGATAAAACCAATGATCCTAGAGACGGATCTAGTATAATCTTACTACACTGTGAAAAGCAAAGTGCTTGTTTAATAAAGAAGGATGTAGTAAGGAGTGAAATTACTTTCTTAAAGTGTCCAAAGGGCCCATCATGTGGAAAAAAGATCCATTGTATTATATGGCACCTGAAGGACCAGAATTAGAACTGACAGGTGAAAGTTAGACCAAGATGGGTTTTTATCTCATCTTAAGGTAAAAATGTGCAGGCCCTTATTCTTGACAATAGAGAACAAAGAGTGAGCCCTGTGTGCTCCAATGTCACCTTTAATTCCCCAAAAATTCTCTGATGAGCACAGATATGAGTCTCAAGAGGTAGAAAAGCTGGCAACTGTGAGGGTCTACAAATGCACCAGCATCCCTAAGGGAGGCTCCTTTCTCTTGTGCTGTTATCATGAACAGGTAACCAACAAGACCCTTACAGACCTCTTCTCACTTAATCTGCACAAACACTCAAGGAGATAGGTACCCTCATTAGCCCAGTTAAAGATGAGGAAACAGGCTTAGAAAGGGCAACTAACTTGACAAATATACCAATTGAGTAACTGGACAAAACAAGAACTGATATTAGGCCTGAGTCATTAACCAGTAAATCAGACCTACATATATGTGCCGGGGTTGTTTTCAGTTTATTGAGAGTTTTATGAAATGTTGAAAGGAACAAACTTGTTACTGAAGATCACCAGGCCATCCAGAAGGGTATTGTCCTAAGAAAGAGAGAAAGAAAAGGAAAGAAAGGAAGGGAAGGGAAGGGAAGGGAGGAAAGAAGAAAGAAGGAAGAGGAGAATGAAGGAAGAGAGAGAGAAGGAAAGAAAGAAATAAAGAAAGAAAGAAAGAAAGAAAGAAAGAAAGAAAGAAAGAAAGAAAGAGAGAAAGAAAAAGAAGAAGAAGAAGAAGAAGAAGAAGAAGGAGAAGAAGAAGAAGAAGAAGAAGAAGAAGAAGAAGAAGAAGAAGAAGAAGAAGAAGAAGAAGAAGAAGAAGAAGAAGAAGAAGAAGGAGAAGAAAGGAAGGAAGGAAGGAAGGAAGGAAGGAAGGAAGGAAGGAAGGAAAGAAGGGGTAAAAATATAAAAGGAGGAGGAGGAGTAGAAGAAGACAGAGAAGAACAGGAAGGAGAAGAGGAAGGAGAAGGAGAAGTAGGGGAAAAAGGAGAATAAGGGGAGGAAGAGGAAAAATGAAGATGTTGTTCTGAATCCAACAAGAGTACTGAGTAAGGTCCACCCAAGAGCAATGCCTGGCCAGCCTCCATGGGGTCACTCCACCAACCTCCATGTATGTTTCTTTCCAAATGTTTGTTTTGTTGTTTTGCACATGTGTGCCCATAAGAATCTTGAAGAACTGGATTTCCTGCAGAGATGTAATGGGGAAAGAAGAGTAGGAAGGAAGAAATATGCAAAGAGGCCCTTGCCTGAACACTGGAAGCTGCTAAGGTTTGGACAAACAGGCAATGAACAGAAATATCTGATGGTACAATCTGAGCCCAGGAGGCCAGCTAGAATACTCACATGACAGTAATCATTTTGGAAGAGCAGACATTCTAAAATATTTCTGTCACATCCCTCCACATAGAAGCAGTTACTCTTCAGAGACTACATGTCACACTTTGTAACCCAAAGTCTTACTCAGTATAGAGAACTTTGTATCACCTGCTCACAAAATTTTCATATCATCCAATAGTTTTCAATATAAAGTTGAAATGTCTTAATTTAGTACACACAATCCACCTGTTTCCTACAGTGCCCTCTCTGACAACTTCTACATATACACACTTTGCCCCAGCCACACTGAGTTGCACGTAGTTCTGGGAAAACCTACTGTTTTGTCTTTCTACTTCTGTCTTTAATGTCCTCCTGACCTCTTCTTTACTTAAATCTTATTTGTTCTTCATGATGTAGGTCAGTCATAGGTGGGCCTCCCTGGATCTTTGCCTATGTGGTCTAGTGTTCTCTTCTGCTCTACCTACCCATAAATGTCCTTTTTTCAACTGCATGGGAGAACATAACTCAGACTGTCTATTGTCCCCAGCACTACTCCACCACTACTTCTACAACCATCAGAATGAATAGAGCAAAAAGACTATCTCTTCACCAACTTTATAGTCACAGGAGTTTAGCATTGAAAATGGTTTTAAAACCAAATGATTTTGGGGTGCCTGGGTGGCTCAGTGGGTTAAAGCCTCCACCTTGGGCTCGGGTCATGATCCCAGGGTCCTGGAATCAAGCCCCGCATCGGGCTCTCTGCTCAGCAGGGAGCCTGTTTCCTCCTCTCTCTCTGCCTGCCTCTCTGCCTACTTGTGATCTCTGCCTGTCAAATAAATAAATAAAATCTTTTTAAAAATGACTTCAATTTTTAGTTCTGTTCCTAAGAAGTTTTACTGTTCCAGTTCTGAGTCAGGTAGAGAAAGCGCACAATACTATACTGAAGACATCCATAAAAAGTAGATGGAACTCATGGAACATCTATGTGAGACTGAAAACTAAAGAGCAAGGAGTAGCATCTTCTGGACTGGTTACATGTTAGTAACCCAGAACTCGAAAATAGGGCACAAACAGCAAAATGTCCAGAAAAGTCCTCTAGTTCTGGCTTGAGGACCATGAAAGGGAGCCCCTAACACTAGAAGAGAGTATTGAAATCCCCGGGTTTCCTGCCCCAGCCTCCAAGCAATCCCAGGGCCGTAGAGGTATTAGCAATAACAGACTCCAAGGGTCAAGATATGATTGCAAACAGGTAAGGGAGACTCCATTATTTTTCCCCTCACCACCTGATTCTGAAGTGGGTTGAGTTACAGAATGGTATGGCAGAAGAGGATAACTAAAACACAACCTTTCTACCCAGAAGACAAAACCAGGAGACGCAAAGAAACAGAAAATACCAGACAGACAAGAGAGAGAAGAACCCAGGGAAGGAACCCCTTTATGTTGTTTCTAAACTCTGTGCCTCACCACTGAGCTTCATGTATATAGATCTTATCTTAAACAGCATACCAAGAAATTTGAACTGAGGTAAAAGAGAGACTACCGCCCAGACCCCAGAAAGACAACTGGATGGGGCACATGCACAGCATATATCCAAATTCTACTACGAAGCATCTGAAAACTAAACTAGGTTGTAACCACAGTCCACAGAAAGTGGTTTGCAACTTGCAGACTAAATCTAACCAGGTTGACAGCCTGCTGAAACAAAAATACAAGTATTCTTCAGGAGATTTAAACAAGATTCAGTGTTTAATAACATGGTATTCAAAATGTCTAGGATACATTCAAAATTATTCTGCAGATGAAGAACCAGGAAAATCTCAACTCACATCAGAAAAGACAATTAACAAAAGCCAATGTCAAAATAATACAGCTATTGGAATTATCTGTAAAGACTTTAAAGTGGCTGTTACAGAAATGTACCAATGAGCAATCGTAATGCTCTTGAAATCAATAGAAAAATAGAAAGTCTCAACAAAGATATAGAAGGTATAAAGAAGAACTGAAACATATAGAAAAATAAAATAAGAAAATAGAAACACTCCCGGGATCAGCTGAATAGCAAAATAGAGATGACATAAGGAAGGAGTTAATAAACTAGATGAATAAAATTTATCCAATCTGAATAAGAGAGAAGGAGAAAAGGGTTTTAAGAATGACCTCAGGAATCTTTGAGTTAATAAAAGAGGTCTAACATGTGTCATTAGAGTCGCAGAGGAAAGAGGGCATTGCTGAAAACCATTAAAAGCAATATGGCTGAAAAAAATCCTAAATCTGATATACACCTACATGTTTGAGAAAGTAATTGAATCCTAAATAGGATAAATACAAAGAAATCCACATCCAGGTACATCATAATCAAATTATTGAAAACTAAACCCAAAGAAATATCTTAAAAGCAGTTGGCGAAAAAAATGTGTTACCTACAGAGAACAATAATTCAAATGATTGTGAATTAGACTATAGACTCTGAAAAACAACCTGAGGGTTTTGAAGGGGCGGGGGGTGGGAGGGTGGGGGAGCCAGGTGGTGGGTATTGTGGAGGGCACGCATTGCATGGAGCACTGGGTGTGGTGTAAAACTATGAACTCTGTTACGCTGAAAAGAAATTAAAAAAAAAAAAAAAAAAAAAAAAAAAAAAGAAAACAAAAAAAAAAAAAAAAAAAAAAAAAAAAAAAAAAAAAAAAAAAAAAAAAAAAAAAAAAAAAAAAAAAAAAAAAAAAAAAAAAAAAAAAAAAAAAAAAAAAAAAAAAAAAGAAACAATGGAAGCCAGAAGTGAAACAACATTTTTAAAGTCCTGAATGAAGAGAATTGTCAGTTAAAATCCTATGTGCAGCAAAAGTATGCCTCAGAAATGAAGATAAAATACAAACATCCTCAGATGATAGAAAACTAAGAGCATTCATTGACAGCAGACCTATTCTAAAAGAATTGTTATCAAAGA